>JAKOGI010001143.1:0-12500 GCA_029747015.1 Carnegiea gigantea
TTTTACGTTATAAAATCGGGTTTTTAGTAACTATGTGAGTTAAATTATTATCGATGTGCTTGTAGGAGCTAATAATTTTATAAAAAAATGTGGTTATTATTGCTATTGTTGATTTTAAAGTCAATTCGTGCCATTTGTGCCTTGAAATTACATCGATAGTTTAATTTAGTCGTTATGCGATTTATTTAGTCGTTTCCTGAATACAATTAGGCTGTCAACCCTAGAAGGTCGTATTAACGATTCGGGTTTAGAGTTCGGCATACGAGCTAGACTAGCGGTGCCCATTTATTAAACAGCTTGAGACCAGAAAAGCGGGGGGAAGAGTAAAAAGGGGCAAAGCCCCTTTCTCCTCCTTTGGGGGGCACGAGAACATGACGGGAAGGGGGGGTCTATTGCTCCCAGCCCCGTGACCTCCCCGACAACCACCAAGCGAGAGAGAGAGAGGGAGAGAGAGAGAGAGAGAGGCTGAGCGTTGGAGGGAGAAAGAGGGGGCACCGGCCGACGACGGTGCCAGTGCCGCGATGCGCAGCCAGCCACGGCCGTGGTGATGTACCTGCCGCGGGTCTAGGCTAATACTCAAATTAAGAGTGAAAGCTTGCAAACCAAAGGTAGATACAATCAAAGGAAAACTAAGGAAAGTGGCACATAATATGTTGGTTGTGAGGCAACAAACATGTGAGGGAGGAATGGAACTTAGAATCAAGGGATTCTAAGTAAAAATCAAAAGAAGTTTGATGTACTTTGATGTATATCTCAAAGGGTGAATGGAACCAAGTTACAAGCTACCAAGAATATGAAGCAATTAAGTGACAACCACACGGATTAGGTGTGGCACGGTCGTGCCTTTAGGCACGGTCAGGCCGTGCCACTTTTCTGGTTTGTGACACCATGTTTCTCACTTTTGCACGGTTGAGTATGGTTTGAGGTTTGTGATGGAAGCTAGACTATTAGAGGTAGTCTAAGCCTTGAATAAGCATGGGGATGGATATATGAGTGTCTTGTAAATGAGAGGAAGTGGGAGAGAAGCAAAGTTAAGATTCACTAACTCCAAATTAAAGCTAGCAAACTCACTTTAGCTCTCTTTGAATCCTTGAGTATAACACCAAATGAGATAGAACTAAACTTGAAGAACGGATACAGAAACACCACCAAACTCAAGTTTAGGGCCCTTAAACTATGATTAAGATACGGATATCACCACTTAATCAAGTTTAAGACTTCACTTGAACACCACCTTAATCGGCCAAAATTAAGGATAAGCAAGCTAAGTGTTTGGAGTGTGCCTAAGCACCGAACGCACAAAGCTCTCAAAGGGGTTTTCTTCAAAATTTGATATATCTTACAAGGGGAGGGCGTGTTCCTTTAAATAAGCAAGCTAGCAGCCACACAAGCACACACCTCATCTTTCACTCCTAAGGAGGAAAGGTATTAAGAGCTAAACAAGCTGATTTGTGCTAATCTAAAATACAAGCTTGCTTAAACTAGTCTAATACATTCTAAACATGAAGTAAAACATTATTAATACTATTATACATTAATCTACTCATAAACAAAGCTTAAACATGCTGATTTGCTTGCTGAATTCCTATTGGACAGCCGTAAAGTGCCTCCCCCTTTTCGGCTCACCAATCAGATTGCATGGTGCTGTTTTCTCCTTTGTTTTCTCATTGGTTCACACGTTTCAAAGCCTTCTCAGCAGCAAATTATTGTGTTTCTAGCAAGCCTTGGACGTAGTGTGATGTAGGCAAGCAACCAAGCAGCTAGGAAAACCCACTTGAGAAGGAAAAACACCTCATGCTTAAACCGGGTTGTGCTGGCAGAATGCAGGGTCTGATTGCAGGCCACGTTTCCCAGGGCAAACGTGGTCATAACTTGTCTTGCCACACATGGTTGGAAAGCTTAAGAAGTCCTATAACAGCTCCAAGTGGAATTACTCAATTTGGAGTTCATTTGCCTGATGAAAATATCAAAATGGCTAGGCTGGTCTGAACTGAGTCTCAGTCTGCACGGTTTGGAAGATTGACCTGGTTCTTCATCTTTCACTTAACTTAACTTGCTTTTATCACTTGGACCACATAGCTAACATCTTGGGGACCCAAAATATGTAAAAATACAAGACTTATACCAAAATATAGCTTAAGAAATGAAAAGAACAAAACCGGATACATTCTGACCCTACTGGACAGTTTGTATATCTTGGGTTTATTAGCTAATTTGAGAGGGCAAATGAAGTCCAAATGGGATGAACCTTTTTTTGTTGCAAAGCTGACTTCTTGAAATTTAATCCCAATGCAAAATATTGGACTTAAACCTCAAAGGGTTTGACGTAATTAACCTCTCAAAACCGGGTTTGCTGCTGAAAACAAACCTGACCTGCTGTTTTAGGTCCTTAAACAAAACAAGGATGAATTATTCTCCCTTTAATCACCAAAATGAAATTACCTAGCTTGATTTGATTTTTTAAATCAAAGGGCATGGAGGGATCTCCATCATCCTCCCCTTGTTAAAAAGATTTGTCCTCAAATCAATTTAGGTAATTACCTCCTCTTCTTGATTCATTGTATGGCTGAAATAGAATCAACCATTCGAATAACTTGCCTTTGATCTTGGAGGCTCTCTTCTCTTCATGTCCCTTGCTGATTTGGATGTTGTATATGGGGGACTCTTTAAACATGTCATGACCCACTTCCTCACTTACTCTTAATTCAAGATTAGGAGTTGTAAGTACTGGCCTTGAATGCTTTTGACAGAAGGTTTGTTTGAGTGCTTTGGGTGGGGTGGAGTGGGTGAAAGTTTTGATGGTTCACCAAAAGGAATGAAAAGATGGTTATGATGGTTCTTGTCTTTTGGTGGATGGTGGGTGACTAAGGTGAGTATTTCACCTTCTTCTGCCTCAAGCTTTTTCTCTTCAAATGTATTCCCATCTTTCTCTTCTCGATCCTCTTTTTCTTCCTCCTTGATTTCCTCTTGTTCATCTTCATGCTCATCAAACTTGGGAGGTAAGTTGATGGTAACCTCATTAACTTTGTGACTTTGATCTATCTCTGGTGAAACAAAGGGCTGATTGGATTTTCTTCTTTCTTGAAACCAGAGGGCGAGTAGATCAAGTTCTCTTTCTTACTGTTGCATTTCCTAGTTTATTTCTTGTGTTCTGAGGTTAAATGCTTCAAGCTCTTTTTGTAGTTTGAGGATTTTTCTAAGGGACATATCTTTCCCAATTCTCATTGCGAAAGTGGGTGTTTTGAGGGAATGAAGTTGGATTTGTGTTTTGAGGAGCTTTGGGCGTGTGGATGGTGTGGGTTTCAGGCCAAGTTCTGAACTTGCTCTGATACCAAATATGATGTACCTGCCGAGGGTCTAGGCTAATACTCAAATTAAGAGTGAAAGCTTACAAACCAAAGGTAGATACAATCAAAGGAAAACTAAGGAAAGTGGACACATAATATGATGGTTGTGAAGCATCAAACATGTGAGGGAGGAATGGAACTTAGAATCAAGGGATTCTAAGTGAAAATCGAAAGAAGTTTGATGTACTTTGATGTATATCTCAAAGGGTGAGTGGAACCAAGTTACAAGCTACCAAGAATATGAAGCAATCAAATGAAAACCACACGGATTAGGTGTGGCACGGTCGTGCCTTTAGGCACGGGCAGGCCGTGCCACTTTTCTGGTTTGTGACACCATGTTTCTCACTTTTGCACGGTTGAGTATGGTTTGAGGTTTGTGATGGAAGCAAGACTATTAGAGGTAGTCTAAGCCTTGAATAAGCATGGGGATGGATATATGAGTGGCTTGTAAATGAGAGAAAGTGGGAGAGAAGCAAAGTTAAGATTCACTAACTCCAAATTAAAGCTAGCAAGCTCACTTTAGCTCTCTTTGAATCCTTGAGTATAACACCAAATGAGATAGAACTAAACTTGAAGAATGGATACAGAAACACCACCAAACTCAAGTTTAGGGCCCTTAAACTATGATTAAGATACAAATATCACCACTTAATCAAGTTTAAGACTTCACTTGAACACCACCTTAATCGGCCAAAATTAAGGGTAAGCAAGCTAAGTGTTTGGAGTGTGCCTAAGCACCGAAAGCACAATGCTCTCAACTTTGAGTTTGATTCAAATTTGGTATATGTTAAAGGGGGGGCCGTGTGCCTTTAAATAAGCAAGCTAGCAGCCACACAAGCACACACCTCACCTTTCCCTCCTAAGGAGGAAAGGTATTAACAGCTAAACAAGCTGATTTGTGCTAATCTAAAATACAAGCTTGCTTAAACTAGTCTAATACATTCTAAACATGAAGTAAAACATTATTAATACTTATTACACATTAATCTACTCATAAACCAAGCTTAAACATGCTGATTTGCTTGCTGAATTCCTATTGGACAGCCGTAAAGTGCCTTCCCCTTTTCGGCTCACCAATCCGATTGCATGGTGCTGTTTTCTCCTTTGTTTTCTCATTGGTTCACACATTTCAAAGCCTTCTCAGCAGAAAATTATTGTGTTTCTAGCAAGCCTTGGGCGTGGTGTGATGTAGGCAAGCAACCAAGCAGCTAGGAAAACCCACTTGAGAAGGAAAAACACCTCATGCTTAAACCGGGTTGTGCTGGCAGAATGCAGGGTCTGATTGGAGGCCACGTTTCCCAGGGCAAACGTGTTCATAACTTGTCTTGCCACACATGGTTGGAAAGCTTAAGAAGTCCTCTAACAGTTCCAAGTGGAATTACGCAATTTGGAGTTCATTTGCCTGATGAAAATATCAAAATGGCTAGGCTGGTCTGAACTGAGTCTCAGTCTGCACGGTTTGGAAGATTGACCTGGTTCTTCATCTTCCACTTGACTTAACTTGCTTTTATCACTTGGACCACATAGCTAACATCTTGGGGACCCAAAATATGTAAAAATACAAGACTTATACCAAAATATAGCTTAAGAAATGAAAAGAACAAAACCGGATACTTTCTGACCCTGCTGGACAGTTTGTATATCTTGGGTTTATTAGCTAATTTGAGAGGGCAAATGAAGTCCAAATGGGATGAAACTTTTTTTGTTGCAAAGATGACTTCTTGAAATTTAATCCCAATGCAAAATATTGGACTTAAACCGTAAAGGGTTTGATGTAATTAACCTCTCAAATCCGGGTTTGCTGCTGAAAACAAACCTGACCTGCTGTTTTAGGTCCTTAAACAAAACAAGGATGAATTATTCACCCTTTAATCACCAAAATGAAATTACCTAGCTTGATTTGATTTTTTAAATCAAAGGGCATGGAGGGATCTCCATCATCCTCCCCTTGTTAAAAAGATTTGTCCTCAAATCAACTTAGGTAATTACCTCCTCTTCTTGATTCATTGTATGGCTGAAACAGAATCAACCATTCGAATAACTTGCCTTTGATCTTGGAGGCTCTCTTCTCTTCATGTCCCTTGCTGATTTGGATGTTGTTTATGGGGGACTCTTTAAACATGTCATGAAGCACTTCCTCACTTACTCTTAATTCAAGATTAGGAGTTGTAAGTAATGGCCTTGAATGCTTTTGACAGAAGGTTTGTTTGAGTGCTTTGGGTGGGGGTGGAGTGGGTGAAAGTTTTGATGGTTCACCAAAAGGAATGAAAAGATGGTTATGATGGTTCTTGTCTTTTGGGGGATGGTGGGTGACTAAGGTGAGTATTTCACCTTCTTCTGCCTCAAGCTTTTTCTCTTCAAATGTATTCCCATCTTTCTCTTCTCGATCCTCCTTTTCTTCCTCCTTGATTTCCTCTTGTTCATCTTCATGCTCATCAAACTTAGGAGGTAAGTTGATGGTAACCTCATTAACTTTGTGACTTTGATCTATCTCTGGTGAAACAAAGGGCTGATTGGATTTTCTTCTTTCTTCAAACCAGAGGGCGAGTAGATCAAGTTCTCTTTCTTGCTGTTGCATTTCCCAGTTTATTTCTTGCGTTCTGAGGTCAAATGCTTCAAGCTCTTTTTGTAGTTTGAGGATTTTTCTAAGGGACATATCTTTCCCAATTCTCATTGCGAAAGTGGGTGTTTTGAGGGAATGAATTTGGATTTGTGTTTTGAGGAGCTTTGGGCGTGTGGATGGTGTGGGTTTCAGGCCAAGTTCTGAACTTGCTCTGATACCAAATATGATGTACCTGCCGAGGGTCTAGGCTAGAACTCAAATTAAGAGTGAAAGCTTACAAACCAAAGGTAGATACAATCAAGGAAAACTAAGGAAAGTGGCACATAATATGTTGGTTGTGAGGCAACAAACATGTGAGGGAGGAATGGAACTTAGAATCAAGGGATTCTAAGTGAAAATCAAAGGAAGTTTGATGTACTTTGATGTATATCTCAAAGGGTGAATGGAACCAAGTTACAAGCTACCAAGAATATGAAGCAATTAAGTGACAACCACACGGATTAGGTGTGGCACGGTCGTGCCTTTAGGCACGGGCAGGCCGTGCCACTTTTCTGGTTTGTGACACCATGTTTCTCACTTTTGCACGGTTGAGTATGGTTTGAGGTTTGTGATGGAAGCTAGACTATTAGAGGTAGTCTAAGCCTTGAATAAGCATGGGGATGGATATGTGAGTGGCTTGTAAATGAGAGAAAGTGGGAGAGAAGCAAAGTTAAGATTCACTAACTCCAAATTAAGGCTAGCAAACTCACTTTAGCTCTCTTTGAATCCTTGAGTATAACACCAAATGAGATAGAACTAAACTTGAAGAATGGATACAGAAACACCACCAAACTCAAGTTTAGGGCCCTTAAACTATAATTAAGATACAGATATCACCACTTAATCAAGTTTAAGACTTCACTTGAACACCACCTTAATCGGCCAAAATTAAGGATAAGCAAGCTAAGTGCTTGGAGTGTGCCTAAGCACCGAAAGCACAATGCTCTCAACTTTGAGTTTGATTCAAATCTGGTATATGTTACAAGGGGGGGCCGTGTGCCTTTAAATAAGCAAGCTAGCAGCCACACAAGCACACACCTCACCTTTCCCTCCTAAGGAGGAAAGGTATTAAGAGCTAAACAAGCTGATTTGTGCTAATCTAAAATACAAGCTTGCTTAAACTAGTCTAATACATTCTAAACATGAAGTAAAACATTATTAATACTTATTATACATTAATCTACTCATAAACAAAGCTTAAACATGCTGATTTGCTTGCTGAATTCCCATTGGATAGCCGTAAAGTGTCTTCCCCTTTTCGGCTCACCAATCAGATTGCATGGTGCTGTTTTCTCCTTTGTTTTCTCATTGGTTCACACATTTCAAAGCCTTCTCAGCAGCAAATTATTGTGTTTCTAGCAAGCCTTGGACGTGGTGTGATGTAGGCAAGCAACCAAGCAGCTGGGAAAACCCACTTGAGAAGGAAAAACACCTCATGCTTAAACCGGGTTGTGCTGGCAGAATGCAGGGTCTGATTGCAGGCCACGTTTCCCAGGGCAAACGTAGTTATAACTTGTCTTGCCACACATGGTTGGAAAGCTTAAGAAGTCCTCTAACAGCGCCAAGTGGAATTACGCAATTTGGAGTTCATTTGCCTGATGAAAATATCAAAATGGCTAGGCTGGTCTGAACTGAGTCTCAGTCTGCACGGTTTGGAAGATTGACCTGGTTCTTCATCTTCCACTTGACTTAACTTGCTTTTATCACTTGGACCACATAGCTAACATCTTGGGGACCCAAAATATGTAAAAATACAAGACTTATACCAAAATATAGCTTAAGAAATGAAAAGAACAAAACCGGATACTTTCTGACCCTGCTGGACAGTTTGTATATCTTGGGTTTATTAGCTAATTTGAGAGGGCAAATGAAGTCCAAATGGGATGAAACTTTTTTTGTTGCAAAGCTGACTTCTTGAACTTTAATCCCAATGCAAAATATTGGACTTAAACCTTAAAGGGTTTGACGTAATTAACCTCTCAAAACCGGGTTTGCTGCTGAAAACAAACCTGACCTGCTGTTTTAGGTCCTTAAACAAAACAAGGATGAATTATTCACCCTTTAATCACCAAAATGAAATTACCTAGCTTGATTTGATTTTTTAAATCAAAGGGCATGGAGGGATCTCCATCACGTGGACCGGCGAAGAGTGAGAGAGGGATTGAGCGAGAGTCAGAGCGAGGTGCTCGGTCCAAAGGCTAGGGTTTCAAAGCTCTCAATCCTACACCACCACGACCGTCACCGTCGACGAGTGAGCCCACGCCGGTGACCACCACTAGTAGCAGCGGCAATGGTAGTGGAAGGGGTAGAAACCCAGGTTTGGATTTGGGTCGAATTGGGTCTGTGTTTGCGTGGATCAGGCGTTGATTGGGTTGGTTCGTGCTTCAGAGAGCAGGGGCAGGAAATTGAGTTTTCCAGCACTCAAAGCCAAGCCCAGCAGCCTTCGAACGAATCCTTAGCTTGGATTGAGGTGGGTGTTTCTTGCTCATAAGTATTAGTAGTTTCAAAATCGTTTTAAGTTTTAAGTTGCAAAGCATGTTAAGTTTAGCTAGTTTATGCCCGATAGTGACTTCGAATTGATATATGTTAGTTTAGTTGATTAATACTCGAAAGTGGCTTAGAATCGATTCAAGTGAATTTAGTTAATTCACGCCTGAAGATTTAATTCAAAGTGAATTATGCCTGTTTAGTTTTGATTCGAATCTATTTAGTTAATTCATGCCTGAAGATTTAATTCGAAGTGAATTATGCGCGTTTAGCTTTGATTTGAATCTATTCGGTTAATTCATGCCTGAAGATTTAATTCGAAGTGAATTATGCGTGTTTAGCTTTGATTCGAATCTATTCGGTTAATTCATGCCTGAAGATTTAATTCGAAGTGAATTATGCATGTTTAGCTTTGGTTCGAACCTATTCAGTTAATTCATGCCTGAAAACTAACTTCGAAGTGGATTATAAATGTTTAGAAACCACGAATGTACGTTTAGTTAATTCATAATCGTTTATTAAGTTCGAAGTAAACCATAAATGACCCATGATCGTTTAATAACTTCAAAGTAAACTTTAAATGCTTAGACTCGTTATATGTGTGCTTAGCTGAATCATGTTCGTTCAATGACTTCGTAATAAACTATAAATGCTTAGAAATGACCCATGTACAGTTAGTCAGTTCATGCTCAATTAATAGCTTCGAAAAGAAACGAACACCTTAAAAGGACTTAGGCTTAAATGACTTATTTAGATTCGAATAATAACTTCGATGTAATAAACAAATGTCTAGAATCGTATTACGTTTATATGGCTTAATTAGGCTTTCGATATAATAAATGAACACCTTGAATCGCATCATGCTTCTATGGCTTAGTTAAGCTTGAAAGTGGTATGTATAGTTAGTTATTTATACCTTCAAGATGACATAGGTATAATATACTTAATTCCTGAACGTAAGTCATGAATGTAATCGAGTTCCATGCCTTATTAGTTTAATACGGTTCATTAAGTGCCTATTTCAAGTTGATGTGATATAGATACATCTGTATATGTGTTTATATATGCTATAATGCACTGCTGAATGATGCTGCTTGCCCAGGTAAGTGCATAAACCCCATTACCCATCTTTTTATAAGCTTGCATGATAATATGTTATGATTATTGAATTGAAAAACGGAGATGGTAGTTGGATGGTTTGAGGTAGAGCTATGAGTGGTTTGAGGTTCTTGTAGTACGGTGCTTGTGAGGAGGGAGTCTGGGTTGTGAATTAACCGCAATCGTGTGGATTGCAAGGCCATGTATGGCTCATTGTGTTGAATTGATTATGAAGTGCTTGAATATGATACATGTGGACCCCCTTCCCTTCCATGTCCTCAAGTTACATTACGCGCATAAGGGTGAGTTTTTCAAAGAAGGATTTCATGTTTTGAAATGATAATAGCCATAAATATTAGTGCATGATGACATATTTTAACTACATGTATACAGTTTTGGGAGTGAACCTACTTGAACGGGCGAATCCCTAAATAGTTTTACAAAGGCGTGAGTTGCATGATAAAGGATTTTGCTGTGAGAGGCAACAAACTTATTAGTCATTATGACCAGTTTAAATGGCTAAGATAAGTGCTTAGGGACAATAAATGGGAGTGAACCTACTTGAACGGGGGAATCCCTAGCCTAGAGAGTAATCCCTAGAGACCCTAACAAGGGTTAAGGTCCAAAGTTAGTTGCCATCCCGGGAGTAAGAGCTTAGTGTGAGTTAATTTCACTGGGATTGAGTATAGATCTCTCCCAACCAGCACTTTATGATGATCTTATGCCCAGAGTAGTTTCTTATTAAATAAGAAAAGCAGTCGGCGTTTCGCTTTTTAAGTATTTTAGAAAGAAAGTTTTTAAGGGTCACTATGATACCAAGATGAAAAAGATTCTTTTAAAAGAATATGAGCCCCAAGAGGCTAAGAGAAGAGTCTTTATAAGCCTCAAGAGGCTAAATGAAGTGTTTTCAATACAAAGAAAGAAAGCTTCCTGTGTATGACATGTGCATGTTCTAAGTATAACTAATGAATGAGATGCTAAGTAAGATACGAATATGAAAAGAAAGTCTTATGAGTATATTTTATGCATACCCTATGAATGAGATTTGATTGAGACTTGAAATGTGTCTGTCTTATGCATATCATATGAATGAAATGCCAAGAAAAGTAAGATTATAAAAAGAGATAACCTTATGTGCACATCATGTGAATAGGCATGCATAGTTCGAATAGAATGCTAAGAAGTTATGTTTATGAAAAAGAAAGTCTCTGTGCTTAGCCTCGTCACTTGTTTAAGTATTTGACTGCCTGTTAGTAAAGAAGTTTGGTCTTTTAGAGACCTAGAAATGTGTTTGAGTGCTTGAAGTGAAGTTTGTGGTTAGCGATATTTCGATAAGAATTTTATGAATGTATAATATGATAGTAAAGTATAGATACGTGATATGTGACTAGTAAAGATATTATTGCCTGCAACGGTTTTGTTTTAAGGGGGTCAGGAGACACTCACTGAGCATGTGGTTGCTCACCCCACTACTCTTTCCCCTTTTCCCCCAGGTTTTTTTATGACAGGAAGAAGTTGAGTCAACTATGTCAAGATAGAGTCTATTCTCGCTTGCAGGGTGTCATATGTGCCTACTTACGCCTTTAATGAAGTCATGTAATGTATTCTTAGTTTCTAAATGCATGTAAACCAAGCATTCTAGTTCATGTATTGTATGTGGTCTAAAGGTCGCTCTGTATGGCCGTATGAGCTAACCATCTAATTAGGTAGATATCTTCTTGGTTAAAGTTAGTTATGATTTGGGAAGTAAACCCCAATACTCCGTTTGTGTGAACCATTGAGTTGTATCTTTCATTTCTTCTTTATTAATGGACTATTCTATTTGGTGTACTTCGAGCGGGTGGCTCGTTGAGTTATGAACTTCGGCGTGTGGCCGTTGAGCTTCTTTTAAATGTTTTGCGCTTCCGTTGATTTACAGGGGTTTATTGTAACGCTTTTAGCCCGAAAACGGTCAGTTTTTAGGGGAAACTCTGTCCATTTCGCCCCAGAATTTTCAGTAAGAAGTTAAGAAAATGTAGCGCTCCTGGCCCTAGGGGCTGGGGGTGTTCATTGATGGTATCAGAGCAAAGGTCCTGCAACCATAGGCCGCGACCTGAGTCTTGCATTTCATATAGTCACCTGGGAACACTTTGTGGTTATGTGACATATGCCTACTTTTTGTGCAACTGTGCTTTATAATATGGTCATCTTCGACTTATGTGAGGCTCGAGTAGGTCGATTAAGTGAAAGTGGTGAGTTGGGCGTAAGTGTAGGAGTTAGATGGCTTCCCACATTGAGGTGAAGTTGTGGGTGTTCTATTGGTATAATATGTTTCTAATGTGCTAATTGACTTCATTGATTGACTTTTATGCGATCCGGTTAAGCCGATTGAATGAAATATGAGTCATATGTTAAGAAGCGAGTCCAATTCACTTGTATCGTGTGAGCTAAGCGATGTTTTGAATGAGAAATGTTTTCTTCGTGCGCTTTGATAAGACAATCGATAGTTAAAGCATGTCAATTTAGACTCGAGCAATTGAAAATCCTTTTCTAAGCTCGTCTTTGCCCCTAAAGTACGATTTGCTCCTTGGGCCCCTTGATGGAGTGAGCAGACGTACTCAGAGGTTGGTAGAGAAGAAGTTCAAAACAAATCAACTATTTTTCACCTTTGAAATCTAAAGTTTCGAAATGTTAATGTCTTTTCGCTGTCGAGTCAAGTTTTGCTTTACACTCTTTAGCTATGATGAACGAGCTTAGGTTTCCAAGTACATGCCATTGTACTATACGTGTCGCGATCGATTGCTATAATTGGTAATCCTACTAAATGATATCTTCCCTCTTTCTTTTGAATTCTGAATTTCCTGAGTATATTATGGGCTAGTTTTGTATGCACGCTTGAAGACTATGTGCTAATGGTAGGACCTAAAAATGTGTTTGAGTGCTTAAAGTGAAGTTTGTAGTTAGCGATGTTTCCATAAGAATTTTAC
>JAKOGI010001143.1:17500-180000 GCA_029747015.1 Carnegiea gigantea
CTCACACCTCACACACATACATCTCTTGTTTTTGAAACATCAAAGTGAGTAAACCCTAACTTGATCTTAATGTATTTTAGGTTTTGTGATTGTTTTAGTTATGATTCATGCTCTTGAGATCAAAGTAGATATTATCATGCAAATTTTATTGATTTTGGGAATATTAATCATGGTGGGGTTGAGCTTGAAGCATGTTAAAGTTAGGATTTTGTCATGATCAAGTTAGCCTAAGTCAAGTGATGGATTTATATTGTTTTATATATGATTTTGTAATCTTTAGTCTTATTGATGATTATGATGATATTTTTGGTGATTTGGAATGATTTCAAGTGAGGATTTATGTGAAAAAAAGAGGAGAAAGCAAAAACAGTGAGGGCTAAAAATGGCAGAAAATAGAGGTGACTTTGAGATTAAACTTGTAATGATCGGCCTACTGAAAAATTATGATTTTTGTTGGGTAGATAGGTTAGTATGTTAGCTTTCAAATTCTTTTCGTATCATCTTAATCCGATTTCTGTGGACAAAGTTATGGTCGTTTTACGAAAACTACACAGGTTAGACCAAAACTGACACACTTGTATTCTAGCCCATTGTAGGAACCCTACTGCATTTTGTGTTGTAAATGAAAGTTTTTTGGAACTTATTAATCTTTTAAATATTGGGTTTTTAGGTCTCCATTTGAGGTCAAGGGTGAAATTTATGAATTTGTAAAGTGACTTGACCTGCTTTGGTGTAAATTGTGCTGTTATTGTAATTTCTGTGCAGTGTATATTTGGAAAAAAATTCTGAAAATTTTACTATAGATTGTCCATATTATTTTAGAAATTTCTATAAGATTTCATGAATTTTGGTTGGGTATTTGGAGTTTGGTGATTTATTTTAGGCCAATTAAGGTCATTTAAGGGGGAAATAAATATTTATGGATTTTATTGGGGTTTTTAGCTCAAATTATGAGAGAAAAGAAGAGAAACATGCATTTTAGGAGCTTAATTATGAGTTTTGAATTACTTATGGATATTACAAAGAAAGTACCAAGTTTGGGGAGTTTAATAGCTTTCATTGGGATCAATAATCTATTTGGGGTGAAAAATGGTATTTTATGGACTTGTGAATGAAATATGAGAGGAGAGGAGAATTTTTGACTCAGAAACCATATTTATCAGGAAAAATTATTGCAATTTATGCTATTTTGAATCAAGATATATCTTTTTTGGCCTCAAACCTCTATTACTTACTCAATTCAGAATGTATCAAATGTATTTATCAAGCTAATCAAGTGTACTCATTGTTATCTTAAACCTAGCTATACATCAGCGAGCCTTAAACCCCTATCAGTAACCTATTTCAGAAAAGGCCAAAACCACTCTCCTATTTGTCACCATCAAGACCTTTTCCTTTGTAATCTCATTTATCTCATTGTGGTCTATTTTATTTTCATTTACTTTATATCGGATTTAATTACTTTTATTAATTCAGTTTTGAAGTTATATTGAAATACCCAAGTTATGTATACCATTTAATTACTCAATTTCTATTACATATACTTTTACTTACTCAATTATGTGATTAAGGATCATTTACTGACTACACATGCCTACAATGATATTTATGAAACAGAGTCGATGCCTAGTTATCATTTCCCGCTATGCATAAGTGTTATCAAGTTAGAACATATTTATCAAGTCAGATGATATTTTTAAAGACTCAAGGTATGTTCATTGCCTGTATCTTCAGAAAGCAGAACATGTTTATCAAGTTACAAGTCTTAATGAGTTTATGAATGAATCAGTTTATACAGTGATTTACCATTTAACTTGTGACCCCATCAGTTATCATCTATAGGGCGTCAGCCCATCATTTACCCACGCGGCTTCAGGCCAACTCTTGATCGGATTGCCAGGTATACACCTATGTTAGATTATATCATTGCAAGGGGTTCACATCCAAATAATAATGAGCAATTCAGTTTCATATGACTTTCATTTTCAATTTTTATTGCAAACTAATGAATTGCAAAGGCGGGTACCCATCGACAGTGTTTCTAAACTCATTTTACAATACAGGAATGCATGTGCTGAGTTCTAGCTCACATTTTCGAATTGTTTTCATATTTTTCATTTTAGGTGAGGAAGGATCACATGTTGTTCCATTTAGCAAGCCCTTTTGGAAGTCATCTGATGCTCACAGTGAATTCAGCCTAGCATGAATGTTGGGATCGACCTCAGGGTTAAGTTAGGACTATATTCAATATATTTGTATAGTGTGGAGTGCGAGTTAGCACATGGTATGATTAAGTCGATTGTATTAAAGTTGAACTATTATGGACTTTGATCATTGAGTGTTTCAGTTTAATAGATATTGTGATTGTGAACATGGGTTGCAATATCAAATGGTTTCAGTGAGCCTTGTTTTTATCAGGACGGCGATAGCTCCTTCTATCATTAAGTCTTCCACTGCAGTTTTTTCTAACTCATGTCATTAGCATTTTGGGAAATTACAAATCCAAATACTCAATATCACTAATCCATCAACAAACCAACATACCAAAGCCACCTTAGACTCATTTACCCTCAAAACTACCCACCACATACATTGATGTATTCTATCAAGGATTAATTCACACTTAAATCGAAATGTAAGATAAGCTAAAACATAATGCATGCAAGGAATAAGAATCAACTGCAAATCGGGATAGAGAGGAGGGATAAATGGAATCTAACTCTACTCTTAGATACAGAAACACTACCAAGAACGTTGTTAGGCCCTTAACCACCCTTTGGATATAGAAATACCACCAAAGAGGAGTTAAGACTCTTGCTAGATCACCACCTTCCTCGACCTGAAAGCAAGAGTAAGCTAGAAGAGGATTTTGAGTTCAAAGGAGGTGCTGTTCAACGTCATTTATGCAATCTTCAAATCTGATTACAATAAGCTAGCAAGCAAGGAAGCATATATACACGTCCCCCTCTTGTTTCCAAGTGGGAATGAGGTTCTTACAAGTTAGGAAACCTTCAATCTAGCTTAATCTAATCAGAATATAAAGCAAGTTTAGTTCTAGCTAATCACATATGATGAGTCTAGTTAATACAAGTTGTTTAATGGATAAACTCAAGCTTAAACATGTTTATTAGCTTAAAAGTGAACCACTTGCACATAGGAGAGAGAAAAATGGCTGCTACTATTACTCCCTTTTTGGCCACCCAATCAGATTGCTACCAAATCTTTATCTCTCCTCCTAGTGGCCAATTTGTCTTCCAAGGCTGCAAAACACCCAATGATGATGTTCCTTGCTCCTTAAGCTAGCAAGAAAGCAAGCAGGAAGTCCCGAAAGCTTTCTCTATTGCAAAGTTAAAAATAGTCAAACACCTAAATTGGTGCCAATTTTGAGCAAGCTGGTTCCTTAGCCTCCACTTGGTTTAGACTTGACTTTAAAGCATTGAAGAGTTCATTAGGATATTAATGAACACCTCAAGTGATGAAATCAAGCTTAGATTAGGTTTAGGGAGGATAACCAATAAGAAACTCAAACTGAGTCTGATTTGAGCCAAAAGTGCAGTGATTGACTTAATAGCACTAAATCCCCATGAAGCACTTGACTTGACCTGGATTCTCTTCATGGCTTGATATTTGAAGATGTTGGCTAACACCCTAAGAAAAAGGAATGGCTCTAAACCTCTTGGAGGTTTAGGAAATCAAATGCACAAAATTAGGCTTGTGCACTAGATCAAAGCTGGGAAAAGTTAAACTTTGGTTAAGCAAAGCTAGATCAATCCTTAGCCCTTGGTGCTTGAACTTGGCTTCCCTTGACTGTTTTGAGGGCCCAAATCATGCTTCATGGATGGACCTCAATCTTACATGAAGTGATGCTTCATAGACTTGACTTAAAGGGTAGGAATATGTGTACATGAACAAGGGCTAATATGAAGTGTTCACACGAAAATGGATGTAAGCTCAAAGGGGCTAGCGAAGGGACAAAACATGTAATACAAAGGTAGCTTATTTGTCTATGTGGCTAAAATGTCCAGAGGAAGAATGCCTCTATCACATCATAAAATCTACACATACGAATGTTGTTTTGAACAAGAGTCTTGGCAAGTTCTAGAGTTACAACAGATGAAAGAACATAAGACTAAGTATAGTGATTAGTTCAAATAAGGCTTAAGATCTTATAAGATATCTGCTAAAGTCTCATAAAGCCTATAAAATGACTTTCATGTGCCAACATTACTACTAAGAACTCCAAGGGGACAACAAAGTTCTCAACCAAGACAAGGGCCAAAACATGAGATATTTACAAAACCTTCATAAAAAGTTATTCACACTAAAGGGGACACTCATCAAAATTCACTCAAGCTCATTAAAGCTTTTTGCCTAATGAAAGCATCATTGGAGGCATCTCAATCCAATCTATACCATCCTTATATAAAATCCTATATGCAAACCTAACATGCAACACACCATTGCAAAAGAAAAGAAACCTAAATTAACATACTCTAACTCGTATGCAGACTAAAAACCAAAATGGAAAACATAGAACTACCCTTCCCCCATGCTTCGATGAGGTATTATTTAAAGGAAAGATAGTAAGAGAAAGGAAAGGAGAAAAAATATCACGGTCTCACCAGGTCAGGAGCTTGAGTGCACCTAAGCTAAGGCCTCCTCGCAAATGGGGCAAATGGAGCATCAGCCGTTCCCATCACAACTTCAGGACATGACCCGTCAAATCAGATGCCGTTAAACCATGCAGGAGCTTATCAAACTCCTTGAACCACAATTTAGAAAACATAAGGTAGGAAGTTATAACCAAAATTACACTAAACATAATAACTATCTTCTTAACCTTATCAAAGGCCTTAGAAAAAGCATAGAAAGGGTTAAAGAATGTAGTTTGCATGACTTTCCTAGGCAAGTCCTCTAGATACAAACTATAAGGGTCAATGGAGGGATCATTGCCTCTAAGGTAACCTAGAGACACATAATCATCAACATTCCCACCAAATATATCAAACATGTTATCCTCATAGCCCAAATCCATAGTAGCATCACAAATCATAGGATCACTAATAGGCACATCAAAGTAATTCAGGATGGAATGAGCGAGTTGTGAATAAAAAGGATAAGAATGTGGATGATCAAGGGGATTATGGAGAATGCTATCATTAAAACTAAGGTTAAGAAAGTCCTCATGTACAAACACATTACGTGAACCCTCCAAATGAGCCTTAGCTAGATCATGCACCTCATTTAAAGTGTCTTTTGACTCAAAACATACATCAACAAAACTAAACCTCGTAACTCCCCCAAGAGAATCACCACCTTAAGCACCATGCACTGAGCTAAAGGGACGGATGAATCAGGTAGGTTAAGACGACATCAATATTATCCATGGGTGATGCAAAGCGAAGTTGAGCACAACATGCATAATATGAACATGCATTTATAAGATGGTTAGAAGAATTACATAAGTCATACCAGAAAGGGGCATAATAAGATCTATCATAGGATGCACAAAGATAAAGGAATGAACATCCAAAAATATGACTAGCCTTCTCAAATTCAAAGGAATCCCAAGTAATCCACTCAAGCAAATACCATCACTCATCAGCACTTTTACCATAAAAACCCCAATACTCTAAAAGAGCACGGGTTTGCCTATTCACACTGTTGAATATATTTAGTTTTGATGATAACAAATCAAAGAGTAACACATTTGTCTAAGTAATGTTGTTCCAAACAAGCTCTCCAAACAGGGCCTAATACACCGTTGTTCCTACACCGCTGTTTGTGATATTTTATTAACCTGGTGGCTAAATGTTGAGAACAAGTCTTAGGAACAGGTTCCGAGCTTCAGTGACACAAGATCAGCAAACAACACATATGGTTTAAGTCTTGAGGAACATTCAGCTACACAAGATCACCCAAGGAATCAAGGTGACCAAGGTGTTTTGGAGCAGTATATTCACTCTTGACAAGACAACTAATTCTTACAAGGAGTCTTGGTTAATTTAGTTTTTATCTTTTAGACTCTTGTTAATATGCCAATCTTGAAAGTATCATTTTTAGCACTTCTTGAAAACGGTTTTCGAAAAGTTGCTTTGGGACACCATTTCCAAACAACCCTGCAAACAGGGTGCCTAGGGTGTTCTCAAAAACTACAGCAGCTACATCAGTCTTATCTGGAAATTTGCTTCGGTTGGCTGCCAGATCTAAAAAGATTTGTTTTGAATTTGAAAAAAAATTGCAAAACCGTTTTTGCTAAAGATTTCTCTTGAAAGATTCTTATCCCTTATTTTTAGGTCTTGATTGAATTTGGGATAAATCAAGATTTTATCCTTTTCAAGCTAGATTACTCGGCCAAGATATTTTAAGAAAATCTTCTCTCCTCTCTTAGCCGTTGGAAATCTTTGGTGAATCTTCTAAGCGACTAAAAATAGAGGATTTTTCCTATCTTTTGAAAAGAATAGCCGTTGGGTTGTGCGTTTAAATATTGAAATTCTCTCTCCCATTTGACAATCTGGTTTTTACAAAGAAGTAAGAGATTCTTAGAGCTGAATTTCAAAGAGAAAAACCGTGAGAAGATTGTGCTTAACTGAGCTTTCAATTTCTTGGCATAATAGGACTTCATTGTACCTTACATCTGCTTAAGTCAGAAGCACCCCAGTAAGGTGTTTTGTACCCCTGTTCTCAGAACAGAAAGTGAGTGAGTGTGTCCTCAGTCGTGTGGACTTTGGACGTGTCCTATCTGGTGAGATTGGACGTGGTGTAACCTGTCTTAGGGAAGAAGGTTACATGGGTTACAAGTTGTAACAAGGAGTGTTGCTTTTGTAACGTTTTCAGCCCGTTAGTGAAGTGGTTAAATCCTACACGAGGTAGGTCGTGGTTTTTCACACCTCAGTTGGGCTAGAGGTGTTTTCCACGTAAAAATTGTGTGTGCTTTATTTCCGCATTTATTACTTTGAATTTCGCTACTGAATCAATTGAGAACAACCGCTACAAACAAGGCGTAAGGTTGTTTGTGATTTACAAACAATCTCTGCAATCAAGTGCTACGGTTGTTTGTCAGTTATTAGGCAAAAATCGACCACCACAATTCACCCCCTCTTGTGGTTGTGTACTCTTGGAATTCAACAAGTGGTATCAGAGCGGGTTCTCTCAAAAGGGCTAACACCTTGAGAGATTCTGAAGATGAGTACACCACAAGGAATCCTTGAAGGGCAATCCATTACTCGTCCACCCTATTTCAACGGCCAACATTATAGTTGGTGGAAGAATAGGATGGAGAACTATATTCAGGTAGAAGATTATGAATTATGGATGCTCATCAAGAACGGGCCCCTTATTCCCACCAAGGTGCTTGAAGATGGTAAGAAGGTTCAAAAGGAACCCATAGAGTTTGATGGTGAAGACTATAAGAAAATGGAAAAGAATGCCAAGGCCAAGAAACTATTATATTTTGGCCTAGGTCCAGATGAATATACACGTATCTCGGAGTGTGAGTCAGCTCAGGAGATATGGAATGCCCTCCAAGTAGCTCATGAAGGAACAATTCAAGTCAAACAATCACACATTGAGCTACTTATGAGGCAATATGAGCTATTTGATATGGGTGATCGTGAGAACGTGATGGATATGTACACACGCTTCACCCACATAACAAACGATCTAAAATCCCTGGGAAAATCCTTCACCACAGAAGAGCTGGTGAGGAAGATTCTAAGGATTTTGCCTCGGTCTTGGGAAGCGAAGGTGACAGCCATCCAAGAAGCTAAAGACATGAACAAGATCACCCTCGACGAGTTGATTGGCAATCTTCAAACCTATGAACTCAGAAAGAACTCACAACAAAAAGAGGAGCAGAAGAAGGATCGTGGGCTTGCCTTGAAAGCACAAGAGGATGATGACTCTGACCTTGAGGATGAAGATATGGCCTTAATGACAAGAATGTTCAAGAAATTCTTCAAAAAGGTCAAAGAAAACAGCAAAAGAAAAGACTTTAGTAAGTCCAGAAACACCTCCCGAGAACAGTTCACAGGGTGTTTCAAGTGTGGCAAACCAGGTCACATTGTGAAGAACTGTCCACTACTTCGAGAAGAGCAAGAGCAAGAACACCCCAGGAAACAAGGTAGAAAACAAGCTGCAAGCAGTTCTGGGAGACGATTCTCGAAGGCTATGCTTGCTGCCTGGGGAGATTCCTCTGAGGATGAAGGTGAGTCTGAAACTGATGAAGGTGCTGTAGCTCTCATGGCACAAAGTGACACGGATTCAGATGATGAATCAACAAACAGTCTTACTGATCTCAAGAACAAGGTACGTGGTCTCAATAAAGTAACTCTCGAAGAACTTTTGTATACCTTGATGGATACTTGTGCTGAATTGAAACGAGATGTCCGAGACCTAAAACTAGAAAATGAGATCCTTAAAAATGAAAAACTGGGCTTACATGAAAGTATTAATACGCTCAAAGAAAACCTTTTTATAACAGAAGGAGATTATTCTCGAATGGAGGAAAAACTCTTTGAGGTGGAAGGAATGGTTGAGTCCTTGCTCAGGGAGAACAAGGGTTTGCATGCTAATATAGAAAAACTGGAAACCGAGCTTATCACAACCAAGCGCTGGAACAAGTCCTCACAAGCCCTTGATTGGTTCACTCACCACAGTCGAAACAAAAAGGGACTTGGATATAAGCCTAAACGAACAGTTTACCCAATTTATAGAAAGTATGTGGGATTACCTGAAAACATTGTTTGCTTTCATTGTGGTAAAACTGGTCACTATCGATATTCATGTCCTCTGAGAAGGTATGTCATTGAAAAAAATGAAAGGTATGTGAAACAAATCTGGATTAGAAAAGATGAGCTTTACTTGTCTAAAAGAATGGGACCCAAGTGGATCTGGGTTCCCAAAACTAACCTGTGATTTGTTTTGCAGGCTGAAGTGAGAGAGAACAACCCCATAAACAACCCAGCAAACAGGGTAAGAAACACACTGTCAAACAGATCAGAAAACAACCTTGAAAACAGGCAGCTGTGGTATGTTGATAGTGGGTGTTCGCGGCATATGACTGGAGAAAAATCAAACTTTCTCTCACTTACAGCTTCAACCGGTGGGAGCGTGGCTTTTGGCAACGGCAAGTCTGGGACAATTGTCGGTGTAGGTAGCATTGGTAAAACTCTCTCCCACTCAATTGATAATGTGCACTTAGTTGATGGTTTAAAGCATAATTTACTAAGTGTGTCCCAACTGTGTGACAAGAACAACCTAGTGGTGTTCTCAGGAACACATTGCTTGGGTGTCAATGTCAACACAGGAGATGTCGTATTAAGGGGGAAGCAACACAAAAATGTTTACAAAGTATATATTTCCACTCTTCCCAAAAACAACCTGACTTGTTTGAGTGCTGTGAATGATGACATAATGCTCTGGCACAAGAGACTAGGTCATGCAAGCCTTACTCTTTTAAACAAACTTGTTTCAAAAGACCTGGTTATTGGACTACCTTCCATCAAATTTAATGATGACAAGGTATGTGAAGCTTGTGCAAAAGGCAAACAAGTCAGATCTTCTTTTAAATCGAAAAAATGTGTAAGCACTACCCGACCTCTAGAATTATTACACATTGATTTGTGTGGTCCCATGAGGATAACTAGTAGAGGTGGGAAAAAGTATGTGCTTGTTGTAGTGGATGATTACTCTCGATTTACTTGGACCTTGTTTTTGGCATCCAAAGATGAAAGCTTTGAGAATTTTATTGCCTTTCTCAAAAAGGTTGAAAAGAGAGTAGGACACTCCTTAATTAGCTTGAGATATGATCATGGAACTGAGTTTGAAAATGCAAGTTTTATTAACTATTGCAATGAACATGGTGTTGATCATAACTTCTCAACTCCAAGAACACCCCAACAAAATGGGGTGGTTAAGCGCAAAAATCGCACCCTGAAAGACATGTCCAGAACAATGCTTATTGCTAGTGGTCTTCCTAGGTATTTCTGGGCAGAAGCATTGAACACCTCATGTTACATTATAAATAGATGCATGATCAGACCCATTTTGAACAAAACTCCTTATAAACTTTTCAAGGGCAGAAAACCCAATATTACGCACCTAAGAACATTTGGTTGTAGGTGTTTTGTGCATAATAATGGGAAGGATGCCTTAGGAAAGTTTGACCCTAGGAGTGATGAGGCAATATTTCTTGGCTATTCTTCTCACAGCAAGGCATACAAAGTCTTTAACAAAAGGACCTTGTGTGTTGAGGAAAGTGTGCATGTGCTTTTTGATGAATCTAACTTGTTGAGTGAGAATGATGCACAGGAAGATGAACTTGAATTAGGTCTTGTTCGAAAAGAAGTGTTGCTCCAAGATAAACGAGGTAAGAACACCATGGAGAAAACAACTCCTGAAGGTGTTCCTCAGAACAGCAGGCAAGGTGAACACCAAACAGGGGGAAACACCGTTGAACCCTGTTCGGGACCATGTTCTTCAGGAACAGGCTTACAAACAGGTGCAGAAACAGGCTCAGGAGATGATCGTAAGCTTGATATTACGACTAGAGTAGAGCATGGGTCTGTGGATCCTCTTACTCCACGACCATGGAAGTACCATAGTTCGCACCCCCTTGATCAAATTCTGTCTGATATTAACAGTGGAGTGCAAACTAGGTCTAAGCTTAAGAATTTCTGTGCTTTCTATGCTTTTCTCTCTAATATTGAGCCAAAGAGTGTGAATGAAGCTCTTGCAGATTCAGATTGGGTCACGGCAATACAAGAAGAGCTCCATCAATTTGAAAGAAACAAAGTATGGCACCTTATACCTAAACCTGCAGAGAGAACAATCATTGGAACCAAGTGGGTATTCCGAAACAAACTGGATGAGTCAGGAACAGTCACTAGGAACACAGCACGGCTGGTTGTTCAAGGGTATAATCAAGAAGAAGGGATCGATTATGAAGAAACCTTTGCACCAGTTGCTAGAATTGAGGCTATTCAAATCTTAATAGCCTTTGCAGCTCATATAGAAATCAAGCTATATCAAATGAACGTGAAAAGTGCATTCCTCAACGGATACCTTAAAAAAGAGGTGTATGTCAAACAACCCCCTGGTTTGAAAACAGTGAATTTCCTAACCATGTTTTCAAACTTAACAAAGCTCTTTATGGCCTAAAACAAGCTCTAGAGCTTAGTACGAACGGTTGTCAAGTTTTTTAATTGAAAATGATTTTAGAAGAGGCAAGGTAGACAATACCTTGTTTCTAAAATCTAAGGGGGAACATTTATTGATTGTCTAAATATATGTTGATGACATTATATTTGGTGCAACTCATCATGATTTATGCAATGAATTTTCAAATATGATGAGGAGTGAGTTTGAGATGAGCATGATGGGTGAGCTTAACTTTTTCTTAGGCTTACAAATCAAGCAAACTCCAAACGGCACCATGATCCATCAACAAAAGTATATCAAGGAGCTACTTAAGCGTTTTGGGATGGAGTTGGCCAAACCCGTAGACACTCTTATTTCTCCTTCAACCAGGTTGGTTATAGATGATGGGAGTCCCTTAATTGAGGAGAAACTCCATAAGGGTATGATTAGGTCACTCCTATACCTAACCGCTAGTAGACCAGATATTGTTTTTAGTGTTGGTTTATATGCCCGTTTTCAGTCTAATCCTAAGGAAACTCATCTTAAGGCTGTGAAACGGATACTAAGATATTTGAAACATACACCCAATTTAGCCTTATGGTATCCTAGAGGTTGCAATTTTGATCTTGTTGGATATGCTGATGCTGACTATGCTGGATTCCTAGTTGATAGAAAGAGTACCTCAGGTATGGCTCACTTTCTTGGACCTTGTTTGGTATCTTGGGCTACCAAGAAGCAACATTCAGTTGCCATGTCCACAGCAGAAGCTGAATATGTTGCAGCAGCTTCATGTTGTGCTCAACTGTTGTGGATAAGGCAACAGCTTAAGGACTTTTGTGTTGACATTGGATGCATTCCTATTTTTTGTGATAACACAAGTGCAATTAACATTGCCAAAAATCCATGTCAACATAAAAGAACAAAGCATATTGACATTCGACATCATTTCTTGAGAGATAATGTTGAAAAGGTTTAATCTCTATGAATTTTTGCACAACGGAAAATCAAATTGCTGATATATTCACTAAGGCACTAGCTAGAGATCAATATGAGAGAAATAGACTGGAACTAGGGTTGGTGAGAACACCCTGAGATACCTGTTTCCAGAACATGAACTGGGTTTGGTAAGATCAACCTTTACACCCTGTTCTCTCCCCCTGTTTGCAAATCTTATTAACAACGGATGTGATTGCATACACTCGAATTGCGTGCATTTTGTCTCTACTTATCCACTTAGTGCAGCATAAGGGGATGTACTGGAGCCGCCTTAATACCATTAAGTCCAATCAAGATCAGACGGCAAAGAACAGGCATAACGAAGAGAACAGGTACGCCCCTTGGTTGCTCGATGTGTTTTCTTTCCTTCCCAAGGCACAAGCTTTTAATGCTCACACCCGTTGCAAACCGAGAAATCTTCTAAAGATTTTGGGTGCTCTCTCTCTCTCTCTCTTTATATGCCCTGTTCTCAGTTCTGCCGTTCATCTCGCACACAAGCAAAACCTGAAAACCCTGCAACAACCTTAAACCCTAATCTCTCTCTTCTAGCAACAATAGCTCCCAACAACTCCTCTCAATCAAAAGCCCTCGTTCTTGCGTCCTCAATCCCTGCTCCCCCTCGCCCAATCTTGTACAAGCCTTTCAACTGAAAAGTTTGTCCCTACAATCAGTGGGAATGGGGATGGATGATATTCGCTTCGAGTGTGGAAGGGAATTGGTGTTCCTTGTAGGGACAATTGCTTGTCCCATTAAAGTCGAGTTAGACGGTACACTATCGGGGTCTCAAGACCAACTCTTGGAAACCCCGGAAGGGTTTAATTTTGAGCCCTGTTCTTCTGGGTTGTTTCCTGACACAGCGACAGAAACAGGGGCTGCCTCTGTCGAAGGTGTGTATGTGGAGGATCTGAATGTCGACTTCCAAGGGAAGTCGAATGAGACATCAGAGGAGAGTTTAGAGAAGGATTCTCTCTCTGAGGCTGAAACCCCCACTCCGATCGCTCAAACTGGAGAGAAAAGGAAAAGGGTGAAAATAGTGGTCAGGCGTAGCAGAACGCCAAGAATAAGGCCACAACCAAGGTCTCAGCCCTCTCAAACTCCCTCTTCTCCATAATCCTCCACGCCTTCTCGCAAATCTGCGAGAATAGCTTTTCAATCCTCTCACTGTATCTCCAAACCCTCTGCTCCTGTCATCGAGGAGATTTCCTCCTCTTCTACTGAAGGGTTCTCGAGTTCTGACTCTGAGAACACCACCTTCAAACAGGGGACACCGGTGTTCTCCGAGTCCTTTGAAGAACAAGCCCCTCCAAAATCAACCACTAAACCTGCTGTGAAGCCCTCTCCTGCAAAAACACCCCTCAAGCGAAAGCCCAGAATAGCCCCCCTACCAGAAGCTACCACCTCTGTTCCTGCCCCCAAACGCCCAAAGTAGTTCACGCCCTCTCCTATGTCTGAAAAACATGCGCAGTTGCTTAAGCGCAATGTCGTCAGGGGGAAGGTAGTGAATGTAAGCTTTTTCGAGGAACAGGGTCTGGGGGCATTCCTGACCAAGTTGCGCGCTCAAGGCTGGCTCGACTTGTTTGCAAACACCCAGTTGGGGTGTTCTGTGCCTGAGTTGGCTGAGTTTTACGCCAACTGCAGTGTCACCGAAGGGGTGGTGACTAGTTTTGTGAATGGGCAACGCATTAAGGTTGATGCGCCCACACTTGGGAAAATTTTGGGAGTACCCTCCCAAGGCTTTGACGTGTATGTGAGGGAAGACAAAACAGCCCTAGAAACAGCCAGGCTCCTAGAGGTGTCCCAACGCCTCAGTCAAAAACAGGGCCTGAGAACACCCCTCTCTGTTAAGAAGGGTGAAATGATTTCCCTGCACCAACTATTGTTTATGTTCACTATCAAGAACATAATTCCGCGAGGTCAAGGGCAAAACTCAGCTGATGCCCTCGATCAATGCCTGGTGGACTTACTGGATCGGGAGGAACCAATCAACCTCCCTGCAATCATGATTCGCCACATAGGGCGAATTGCGAACACCACCCAGGCCCATGATCTTGGATATGGGTTTCTGCTGACAAGGGTGTTTGAGCACCTTGGGATAGTGCTCACACGGCGAGTGGATGCCCAAGTCGTTGATGATATTGGGATTGACACTCTGCTCGGGTGTGGCTATGAGGTTGGCGAAGGGTCAGTCTCCAAACAGGGTCGTCGACCACCTCGACCACCTGTTTCTGGGCAACCTTTCATCAAACTTGAGGCTGTTGTTGAGGACAATGCTCGCCTCAAGGATGAGCTCTCAGCTGTCGAGGCTGCTCTTACTGAGGAGCAAGCCCTCTCCGCCAAACGCCATGAGGAATTGCTTGCCCTTCTCTCCACTCTTGCCCCCAGCATTCCTCCTTTACAAACGAGACCACCCCCTGCAACCTGATTCTTTAGGCGGTTCTCTTGTCTCCTCCCATCTTCGGTTTTGGCATTGTACTGTTTTTAATGCAATATCTCCTTAATGATGCTTCTTGCACCTTATGCTCTATATTTCTTTTCTTGCATTCATACTGTTGTTTATGCTTTTTAATGATGCTAAAAGGGGGAATAAGACCATATGAATAAAACCATATGACGTGCTCTATGACCTAGCACCTAGAGGATCCCTATCAGCATTAAACGTTGTTAAGCTTTTTAATTTTGTCAATATGGTCACTTGGTTTGTCATCATCAAAAAGGGGGAATTTGTTGATTATATTTAGTTTTGATGATAACAAATCCAAGAGTAACATATTTGTCTAAGTAATGTTGTTCCAAACAAGCTCTCCAAACAGGGCCTAATACACCGTTGTTCCTACACAGCTGTTTGTGATATTTTATTAACCTGGTGGCTAAATGTTGAGAACAAGTCTTAGGAACAGGTTCCGAGCTTCAGTGACACAAGATCAGCAAACAACACATGGTTTAAGTCTTGAGGAACATTCAGCTACACAAGATCACCCAAGGAATCAAGGTGACCAAGGTGTTTTGGAGCAGCATATTCACTCTTGACAAGACAACTAATTCTTACAAGGAGTCTTGGTTAATTTAGTTTTTATCTTTTAGACTCTTGTTAATATGCAATCTTGAAAGTATCATTTTTAGCACTTCTTGAAAACGGTTTTCGAAAAGTTGCTTTGGGATACCATTTCCAAACAACCCTGCAAACAGGGTGCCTAGGGTGTTCTCAAAAACTACAGCAGCTACATCAGTCTCATCTGGAAATTTGCTTCGGTTGGCTGCCAGATCTAAAAAGATTTGTTTTGAATTTGGAAAAAAATTGGAAAACCATTTTTGCTAAAGATTTCTCTTGAAAGATTCTTATCCCTTTTTTTTAGGTCTTGATTGAATTTGGGATAAATCAAGATTTTATCCTTTTCAAGCTGGATTACTCGGCCAAGATATTTTAAGAAAATCTTCTCTCCTCTCTTAGCCGTTGGAAATCTTTGGTGAATCTTCTAAGCGACTAGAAATAGAGGATTTTCCCTATATTTTGAAAAGAATAGCCGTTGGGTTGTGCATTTAAATATTAAAATTCTCTCTCCCATTTGACAATCCGGTTTTTACAAAGAAATAAGAGATTCTTAGAGCTGAATTTCAAAGAGAAAAACCGCGAGAAGATTGTGCTTAACTGAGCTTTCAATTTCTTGGCATAATAGGACTTCATTGTACCTTACATCTGCTTAAGTCAGAAGCACCCCAGTAAGGTGTTTTGTACCCCTGTTCTCAGAACAGAAAGTGAGTGAGTGTGTCCTCAGTCGTGTGGACTTTGGACGTATCCTATCTGGTGAGATTGGACGTGGTGTAACCTGTCTTAGGGAAGAAGGTTACGTGGGTTACAAGTTGTAACAAGGAGTGTTGCTTTTGTAACGTTTTCAGCCCGTTAGTGAAGTGGTTAAATCCTACACGAGGTAGGTCGTGGTTTTTCACACCTCAGTTGGGCTAGAGGTGTTTTCCACGTAAAAATTGTGTGTGCTTTATTTCCGCATTTATTACTTTGAATTTCGCTACTGAATCAATTGAGAACAACTGCTACAAACAAGGCGTAAGGTTGTTTGTGATTTACAAACAATCTTTGCAATCAAGTGCTACGGTTGTTTGTCAGTTGTTAGGCGAAAATCGACCACCACAATTCACCTCCCACTTGTGGTTGTGTACTCTTGGAATTCAACAAGTGGTATCAGAGTGGGTTCTCTCAAAAGGGCTAACACCTTGAGAGATTCTGAAGATGAGTACACCACAAGGAATCCTTGAAGTGCAATCCATTACTCGTCCACCCTATTTCAACGGCCAACATTATAGTTGGTGGAAGAATAGGATGGAGAACTATATTCAGGCAGAAGATTATGAATTATGGATGCTCATCAAGAACGGGCCCCTTGTTCCCACCAAGGTGCTTGAAGATGGTAAGAAGGTTCCCAAGGAACCCATAGAGTTTGATGGTGAAGACTATAAGAAAATGGAAAAGAATGCCAAGGCCAAGAAGCTATTATATTTTGGCCTAGGTCCAGATGAATATACAAGTATCTCGGAGTGTGAGTCAGCTCAGGAGATATGGAATCCCTCCAAGTAGCTCATGAAGGAACAAGTCAAGTCAAACAATCACGTATTGAGCTACTTATGAGGCAATATGAGTTGTTTGATATGGGTGATCGTGAGAACGTGATGGATATGTACACACGCTTCACCCACATAACAAACGAGCTAAAATCCCTGGGAAAATCCTTCACCACAGAAGAGCTGGTGAGAAAGATTCTAAGGATTTTGCCTCGGTCTTGGGAAGCGAAGGTGACAGCTATCCAAGAAGCTAAAGACATGAACAAGATCACCCTCGACGCGTTGATTGGCAATCTTCAAACCTATGAACTCAGAAAGAACTCACAACAAAAAGAGGAGCAGAAGAAGGATCGTGGGCTTGCCTTGAAAGCACAAGAGGATGATGACTCTGACCTTGAGGATGAAGAGATGGCCTTAATGACAAGAAAGTTCAAGAAATTCTTCAAAAAGGTCCAAGAAAACAGCAAAAGAAAAGACTTCAGTAAGTCCAGAAACACCCCCCGAGAACAGTTCACAGGGTGTTTCAAGTGTGGCAAACCAGATCACATTGTGAAGAACTGTCCACTACTTCGAGAAGAGCAAGAGCAAGAACACCCCAGGAAACAAGGTAGAAAACAAGCTGCAAGCAGTTCTGGGAGACGATTCTCGAAGGCTATGCTTGCTGCCTGGGGAGATTCCTCTGAGGATGAAGGTGAGTCTGAAACTGATGAAGGTGCTGTAGTTTTCATGGCACAAAGGGACACGGATTCAGATGATGAATCAACAAACAGTCTTACTGATCTCAAGAACAAGGTACGTGGTCTCAATAAAGCAACTCTCGAAGAACTTTTGTATACCTTGATGGATACTTGTGCTGAATTGAAACGAGATGTCCGAGACCTAGAACTAGAAAATGAGATCCTTAAAAATGAAAAACTGGGCTTACATGAAAATATTAATACGCTCAAAGAAAACCTCTTTATAAAAGAAGGAGATTATTCTCGAATGGAGGAAAAACTCTTTGAGGTGGAAGGAATGGTTGAGTCCTTGCTTAGGGAGAACAAGGGTTTGCATGCTAACATAGAAAAACTGGAAACCGAGCTTATCACAACCAAGCGCTGGAACAAGTCCTCACAAGCCCTTGATTGGTTAAACACTCACCACAGTCGAAATAAAAAGGGACTTGGATATAAGCCTAAACGAACAATTTACCCAATTCATAGAAAGTATGTGGGATTACCTGAAAACATTGTTTGCTTTCATTGTGGTAAAACTGGTTACTATCGATATTCATGTCCTCTGAGAAGGTATGTCATTGAAGAAAATGAAAGGTATGTGAAACAAATCTGGATTAGAAAAGATGAGCTTTACTTGTCTAAAAGAATGGGACCCAAGTGGATCTGGGTTCCCAAAACTAACCTGTGATTTGTTTTGCAGGCTGAAGTGAGAGAGAACAACCCCACAAACAACCCAGCAAACAGGGTAAGAAACACCCTGTCAAACAGATCAGAAAACAACCTTGAAAACAGGCAGCTGTGGTATGTTGATAGTGGGTGTTCGCGGCATATGACTGGAGAAAAATCAAACTTTCTCTCACTTACAGCTTCAACCGGTGGGAGCGTGGCTTTTGGCAACGACAAGTTTGGGACAATTGTCGGTGTAGGTAGCATTGGTAAAACTCTCTCCCACTCAATTGATAATGTGTACTTAGTTGATGGTTTAAAGCATAATTTACTAAGTGTATCCCAACGGTGTGACAAGAACAACCTAGTGGTGTTCTCACGAACACATTGCTTGGGTGTCAATGTCAACACAGGAGATGTCGTATTAAGGGGGAAGCAACACAAAAATGTTTACAAAGTATGTATTTTCACTGTTCACCAAAACAACCTGACTTGTTTGAGTGCTGTGAATGATGACATAATGCTCTGGCACAAGAGACTGGGTCATGCAAGCCTTACTCTTTTAAACAAACTTGTTTCAAAAGACCTGGTTATTGGACTACCTTCCATCAAATTTAATGATGACAAGGTATGTGAAGCTTGTGCAAAAGGCAAACAAGTCAGATCTTCTTTTAAATCGAAAAAATGTGTAAGCACTACCCGACCTCTAGAATTATTACACATTGATTTGTGTGGTCCCATGAGGATAACTAGTAGAGGTGGGAAAAAGTATGTGCTTGTTGTAGTGGATGATTACTCTCGATTTACTTGGACCTTGTTTTTGGCATCCAAAGATGAAAGCTTTGAGAATTTTATTGCCTTTCTCAAAAAGGTTGAAAAGAGAGTAGGACACTCCTTAATTAGCTTGAGATCTGATCATGGAACTGAGTTTGAAAATGCAAGTTTTATCAACTATTGTAATGAACATGGTGTTGATCATAACTTCTCAGCTCCAAGAACACCCCAACAAAATGGGGTGGTTGAGCGCAAAAATCGCACCCTGGAAGACATGACCAGAACAATGCTTATTGCTAGTGGTCTTCCTAGGTATTTCTGGGCAGAAGCATTGAACACCTCATGTTACATTATAAATAGATGCATGATCAGACCCATTTTGAACAAAACTCCTTATGAACTTTTCAAGGGCAGAAAACCCAATATTACGCACCTAAGAACATTTGGTTGTAGGTGTTTTGTGCATAATAATGGGAAGGATGCCTTAGGAAAGTTTGACCCTAGGAGTGATGAGGCAATATTTCTTAGCTATTCTTCTCACAGCAAGGCATACAAAGTCTTTAACAAAAGGACCTTGTGTGTTGAGGAAAGTGTGCATGTGCTTTTTGATGAATCTAACTTGTTGAGTGAGAATGATGCACAGGAAGATGAACTTGAATTAGGTCTTGTTCGAAAAGAAGTGTTGCTCCAAGATAAACAAGGTAAGAACACCATGGAGAAAACAACTCCTGAAGGTGTTCCTCAGAACAGTAGGCAAGGTGAACACCAAACAGGGGGAAACACCGTTGAACCCTGTTCGGGACCATGTTCTTCAGGAACAGGCTTACAAACAGGTGCAGAAACAGGCTCAGGAGATGATTGTAAGCTTGATATTACGACTAGAGTAGAGCATGGGTCTGTGGATCCTCTTACTCCACGACCATGGAAGTACCACAGTTCGCACCCCCTTGATCAAATTCTGTCTGATATTAACAGTGGAGTGCAAACTAGGTCTAAGCTTAAGCATTTCTGTGCTTTCTATGCTTTTCTCTCTAATATTGAGCCAAAGAGTGTGAATAAAGCTCTTGCAGATTCAGATTGGGTCACGACAATGCAAGAAGAGCTCCATCAATTTGAAAGAAACAAAGTATGACACCTTGTACCTAAACCTGCAGAGAGAACAATCATTGGAACCAAGTGGGTGTTCCGAAACAAACTGGATGAGTCAGGAACAGTCACTAGGAACAAGGCACGGCTGGTTGTTCAAGGGTATAATCAAGAAGAAGGGATCGATTATGAAGAAACCTTTGCACCAGTTGCTAGAATTGAGGCTATTCGAATCTTAATAGCCTTTGCAGCTCATATGGAAATCAAGCTATATCAAATGGATGTTAAAAGTGCATTCCTAAACGGATACCTTAAAGAAGAGGTGTATGTCAAACAACCCCCTGGTTTTGAAAACAGTGAATTTCCTAACCATGTTTTCAAACTTAACAAAGCTCTTTATGGCCTAAAACAAGCTCCTAGAGCTTGGTACGAACGGTTGTCAAGTTTTTAATTCAAAATGATTTTAGAAGAGGCAAGGTAGACAATACCTTGTTTCTAAAATTTAAGGGGGAACATTTATTGATTGTCCAAATATATGTTGATGACATTATATTTGGTGCAACTCATCATGATTTATGCAATGAATTTTCAAATATGATGAGGAGTGAGTTTGAGATGAGCATGATGGGTGAGCTTAACTTTTTCTTAGGCTTACAAATCAAGCAAACTCCAAACGGCACCATGATCCATCAACAAAAGTATATCAAGGAGCTACTTAAGCGTTTTGGGATGGAGTTGGCCAAAAACCCGTAGACACTCCTATTTCTCCTTCAACCAGGTTGGTTATGGATGATGGGAGTCCCTCAGTTGAGGAGAAACTCTATAGGGGCATGATTGGGTCACTCCTATATCTAACCGCTAGTAGACCAGATATTGTTTTTAGTGTTGGTTTATGTGCCCGTTTTCAGTCTAATCCTAAGGAAACTCATCTTAAGGCTGTGAAACGGATACTAAGATATTTGAAACATACACCCAATTTAGCCTTATGGTATCCTAGAGGTTGCAATTTTGATCTTGTTGGATATGCTGATGCTGACTATGCTGGATTCCTAGTTGATAGAAAGAGTACCTCAAGTATGGCTCACTTTCTTGGACCTTGTTTGGTATCTTGGGCTACCAAGAAGCAACATTCTGTTGCCATGCCCACAGCAGAAGCTGAATATGTTACAGCAGCTTCATGTTGTGCTCAACTGTTGTGGATAAGGCAACAGCTTAAGGACTTTTGTGTTGACACTGGATGCATTCCTATTTTTTGTGATAACACAAGTGCAATTAACATTGCCAAAAATCCATGTCAACATAAAAGAACAAAGCATATTGACATTCGACATCATTTCTTGAGAGATAATGTTGAAAAGGGTTTAATCTCTATGAATTTTTGCACAACGAAAAATCAAATTGCTGATATATTCACTAAGGCACTAGCTAGAGATCAATTTGAGAGAAATAGACTGGAACTAGGGTTGGTGAGAACACCCTGAGATACCTGTTTCCAGAACATGAATTGGGTTTGGTAAGATCAACCTTTACACCCTGTTCTCTCCCCCTATTTGCAAATCTTATTAATAACGGATGTGATTGCATACACTCGAATTGCGTGCATTTTGTCTCTACTTATCCACTTAGTGCAGCATAAGGGGATGTAATGGAGCCGCCTTAATACCATTAAGTCCAATCAAGATCAGACGGCAAAGAACAGGCATAACGAAGAGAACAGGTACGCCCCTTGGTTGCTCGATGTGTTTTTTTTCCTTCCCAAGGCACAAGCTTTTAATGCTCACACCGATTGCAAACCGAGAAATCTTCTAAAGATTTTGGGCGCTCTCTCTCTCTCTCTCTTTATATGCCCTGTTCTCAGTTCTGCCGTTCATCTCGCACACAAGCAAAACCTGAAAACCCTGCAACAACCTTAAACCCTAATCTCTCTCTTCTAGCAACAATGGCTCCCAACAGCTCCTCTCAATCAAAAGCCCTCGTTCTTGCGTCCTCAATCCCTGCTCCCCCTCGCCCAATCCTGTACAAGCCTTTCAAATTCCTGAAAAGCTTGTCCCTACAATCAGTGGGAATGGGGATGGATGATATTCCCTTCGAGTGTGGAAGGGAATTGGTGTTCCTTGTAGGGACAATTGCTTGTCCCATTAAAGTCGAGTCAGAGGGTACACTATCGGGGTCTCAAGACCAACTCTTGGAAACCCCTAAAGGGTTTAATTTTGAGCCCTGTTTTTCTGGGTTGTTTCCTGGCACAGCGACAGAAACAGGGGCTGCCTCTGTCGAAGGTGTGTATGTGGAGGATCTGAATGTCGACTTCCAAGGGAAGTCGAATGAGACATCAGAGGAGAGTTTAGAGAAGGATTCTCTCTCTGAGGCTGAAACCCCCACTCCGGTCGCTCAAACTGGAGAGAAAAGGAAAAGGGTGAAAATAGTGGCCAGGCGCAGCAGAACGCCAAGAACAAGGCCACAACCAAGGTCTCAGCCCTCTTAAACTCCCTCTTCTCCACAATCCTCCAAGCCTTCTCGCAAATCTGCGAGAATAGCTTTTCAATCCTCTCACCGTATCTCCAAACCCTCTGCTCCTGTCATCGAGGAGATTTCCTCTCTTCTACCGAAGGGTTCTCGAGTTCTGACTCTGAGAACACCACCTTCAAATAGGGGACACCGGTGTTCTCCGAGTCCTCTGAAGAACAAGCCCCTCCAAATCAACCACTAAACCTGCTGTGAAGCCCTCTCCTGCAAAAACACCCCTCAAGCGAAAGCCCAGAATAGCCCCCCTACCAGAAGCTACCACCTCTGTTTCTGCCCCCAAACGCCCAAAGCAGTTCACTCCCTCTCCTATGTCTGACAAACATGCGCAGTTGCTTAAGCGCAATGTCGTCAGGGGGAAGGTAGTGAATGTAAGCTTTTTCGAGGAACAGGGTCTGGGGGTGTTCCTGACCAAGTTGCGCGCTCAAGGCTGGCTCGACTTGTTTGCAAACACCCAGTTGGAGTGTTCTGTGCCTGAGTTGGCTGAGTTTTACGCCAACTGCAGTGTCATCGAAGGGGTGGTGACTAGTTTTGTGAATGGGCAACGCATTAAGGTTGATGCGCCCACACTTGGGAAAATTTTGGGAGTACCCTCCCAAGGCTTTGACGTGTATGTGAGGGAAGACAAAACAGCCCTAGAAACAGCCAGGCTCCTGGAGGTGTCCCAACGCCTCAGTCAAAAACAGGGCCTGAGAGCACCCCTCTCTGTTAAGAAGGGTGAAATGACCTCCCTGCACCAACTATTGTTTATGTTCACTATCAAGAACATAATTCCGCGAGGTCAAGGGCGAAACTCAGCTGATGCCCTCGATCAATGCCTGGTGGACTTACTGGATCGGGAGGAACCAATCAACCTCCCTGCAATCATGATTCGCCACATAGGGCGAATTGCGAACACCACCCGGGCCCATGATCTTGGATATGGGTTTCTGCTGACAAGGGTGTTTGAGCACCTTGGGATAGTGCTCACACGGCGAGTGGAGGCCCAAGTCGTTGATGAGATTGGGATTGACACTCTGCTCGGGTGTGGCTATGAGGTTGGCGAAGGGTCAGTCTCCAAACAGGGTCGTCGACCACCTCGACCACCTGTTTCTGGGCAACCTTCCATCAAACTTGAGGCTGTTTTTGAGGACAATGCTCGCCTCAAGGATGAGCTCTCAGCTGTCAAGGCTGCTCTTGCTGAGGGGCAAGCCCTCTCCGCCAAACGCCATGAGGAATTGCTTGCCCTTCTCTCCACTCTTGCCCCCAGCATTCCTCCTCTGCAAACGAGACCACCCCCTGCAACCTGATTCTCTAGGCTGTTCTCTTGTCTCCTCCCATCTTCGTTTTTGGCATTGTACTGTTTTTAATGCAATATCTCCTTAATGATGCTTCTTGCACCTTATGCTCTATATTTCTTTTCTTGCATTCATACTGTTGTTTATGCTTTTTAATGATGCCAAAAAGGGGAATAAGACCATATGAATAAAACCATATGACGTGCTCTATGACCTAGCACCTAGAGGATCCCTATCAGCATTAAACGTTGTTAAGCTTTTTAATTTTTCCAATATGGTCACTTGGTTTGTCATCATCAAAAAGGGGGAATTTGTTGAATATATTTAGTTTTGATGATAACAAATCCAAGAGTAACACATTTGTCTAAGTTATGTTGTTCCAAACAAGCTCTCCAAACAGGGCCTAATACACCGTTGTTCCTACACTGCTGTTTGTGATATTTTATTAACCTGGTGGCTAAATGTTGAGAACAAGTCTTAGGAACAGGTTCCGAGCTTCAGTGACACAAGATCAGCAAACAACACATGGTTTAAGTCTTGAGGAACATTCAGCTACACAAGATCACCCAAGGAATCAAGATGACCAAGGTGTTTTGGAGCAGCATATTCACTCTTGACAAGACAACTAATTCTTACAAGGAGTCTTGGTTAATTTAGTTTTTATCTTTTAGACTCTTGTTAATATGCAAATCTTGAAAGTATCATTTTTAGCACTTCTTGAAAACGGTTTTCAAAAAGTTGCTTTAGGACACCATTTCCAAACAACCCTGCAAACAGGGTGCCTAGGGTGTTCTCAAAAACTACAGCAGCTACATCAGTCTTATCTGGAAATTTGCTTCGGTTGGCTGCCAGATCTAAAAAGATTTGTTTTGAATTTGGAAAAAAATTGCAAAACCGTTTTTGCTAAAGATTTCTCTTGAAAGATTCTTATCCCTTATTTTTAGGTCTTGATTGAATTTGGGATAAATCAAGATTTTATCCTTTTCAAGCTCGATTACTCGGCCAAGATATTTTAAGAAAATCTTCTCTCCTCTCTTAGCCATTGGAAATCTTTGGTGAATCTTCTAAGCGACTAAAAATAGAGGATTTTCCCTATCTTTTGAAAAGAATAGCCGTTGGGTTGTGCGTTTAAATATTGAAATTCTCTCTCCCATTTGACAATCCGGTTTTTACAAAGAAGTAAGAGATTCTTAGAGCTGAATTTCAAAGAGAAAAAACGTGAGAAGATTGTGCTTAACTGAGCTTTCAATTTCTTGGCATAATAGGACTTCATTGTACCTTACATCTGCTTAAGTCAGAAGCACCCCAGTAAGGTATTTTGTACCCCTGTTCTCAGAACAGAAAGTGAGTGAGTGTGTCCTCAGTCGTGTGGACTTTGGACGTGTCCTATCTGGTGAGATTGGACGTGGTGTAACCTGTTTTAGGGAAGAAGGTTACGTGCGTTACAAGTTGTAACAAGGAGTGTTGCTTTTGTAACGTTTTCAGCCCGTTAGTGAAGTGGCTAAATCCTACATGAGGTAGGTCGTGGTTTTTCACACCCTAGTTGGGTTAGAGGTGTTTTCCACGTAAAAATTGTGTGTGCTTTATTTCCGCGTTTATTACTTTGAATTTCGCTACTGAATCAATTGAGAACAACCGCTACAAACAAGGCGTAAGGTTGTTTGTGATTTACAAACAATCTCTGCAATCAAGTGCTACGGTTGTTTGTCAGTTATTAGGTGAAAATCGACCACCACAATTCACCCCCCCTCTTGTGGTTGTGTACTCTTGGAATTCAACACACACACTCATTAATAATGTCTCAAATATCTCATTTGTCCACACAATGACCACTTTGAGCAAGAAAAGCATTTAATAGTTAAAACACCTCCAAAATAATTCATGCTCAAATTGAGGGAAATGAAAAATTGCCATGGTTTTATTTCCTTAAAAATTTTTAAATTCTTTTAATCACTCACCAGCACTTTTACCATAAAAACCCCAATACTCTAAAAGAGCACGGGTTTGCCTATTCACACCCTCATTAACAATGCCTCAAATATCTCATTTGTCCACACAATGACCACTTTGAGCAAGAAAAGCATTTAATAGTTAAAACACCTCCAAAATAATTCATGCTCAAATTGAGGGAAATGAAAAATTGCCATGGTTTTGTTTCCTTAAAAATTTTTAAATTTTTTTAAATTTTTAATGCTTTGTTTTTCAAAGAAAAAGAAAATTCTTAGTCAAACCTATCGAGAAAAACCCAACACTTGACACTCTTCTCCAGAAACGGCGCCAAAAAGTTGACAAGACTATAACGCATGATGGCATTGCAGCAAATCAAGGTCATCTCCCACAAAGACTAGATTAAGCTATCAGGCTTTACTCCCTCAAAATAGGCTAAGCTAATCAAAATTTTAAGATTGAAATTAAATTAGTCTACTATCTAATCTAATGGACAAAAAAAATCAAGGAACTAAACAAAACTAGCAATTTCTAAATCCATGTATCAATCAGGCATTTCTTTCTCAGTCGGTTGTTTCAAAACCGACAATCGAAGTATCAAAACCCGCTTTTAAGGTAAAGTGAGATGCTTAAATCTAACTGATTACCATTTCTCAAGGGCTTTCGATTTGTTTAGGTTCATTAAGCATGCAATTGTCAAAATTCATGGTTTTTTAAGTGGTGTGACTTTCTCGAGACTCCACTCAATCAAGTTAAATCCTGGCGTTATGATATCGGATTTGACCTTTCAATACTTTATCTAAGAACCAATACATGCAAGAAAGTGATCAAGTTTCTCAAGTCAATAAACCCTTATGATTTGATAAAATAATCTAACAAATTTTAAAGTACAGCAAGATATCAATATAAGATCGAGAAGTTAACTAGCAATTGCATAAGTCTAAGATCAGAACAACAAAAGCTTATCCAAATTACAAAACATAAATCCTAAAATGCGAAAAGAGAAGAGAAGCCAAGAACGTGCTTGAATCGTTTTTGCAAACTCGAGTTGGAATCCTTGCAAAATCTCCACTTCAATTTGCACTCTCTTACTCTAATCTGAATCCTAAATAGATGGTGGAATGGAATTATGAAGAAGGCAGAAGACAAGGTATTTACCATGAAAATCAAGGCAACAAATGCATAAGACCGAACAGACACGAAGAAAGTAGGGATCCAGGAGGGAAGATGGCCACCACGATCTGATCGTGGGGGATCTCACGGACCATGATGGCTTCTGGTTGCTACACCCTATTGATTCTTTAAAATCTAGTCAACCTGGGTTAATATGTATGCTATTATGGGTTAACCATGATGTGTATCTGGGTAGACCAAGTTCCTTGTGAGTTTTTGGTTAGGTTTTGTGGGTTTTCCCTCCTTGTACAATTCTTCATTGATTTTCTGGATGTACTCGAGTTCTCTTATCTAGTTTCTGCAAAATACCATAAAAACCACCAAACTTGAGTATAAAGGAGAAAGGGGTATAAAATCATACAATTATGCACATAAATTCGCTAAATCGACACCTAAACACCCATGAAATCCTATACAAATGTGACATTCATCAGTTACTTGTAATTCACATTAACAACACATAAGTTAGCTCAGCACTGTCCCTTTTCTTTAGTTTCTAAGAGCTAGCCAGCTATCCTGCAAAGAGCTATAGCAACTTACTAAATCATGAAGGCACCATATTGATCCTACATACTGAACCATACTTCGCTCATTGTGTCCTTGAAATTGCCTCTTACAACTGAATTGGTAAGATCCAAACCATATGACCCTTCTTTGAACAGTTTCTCATGCTCAGTGGTGACTTGCTCTCAAGTGCTCATTATTCTCACCCAAAAAACAAAGGCGCAATCCTTCATGGGTGCACTTACATCTATTCACTTGTGCAACAAAATCATAGGTTGCCTGTGTATCTTTTATAGAAACACACTAACAAAATAGAGAAAGCAAGAAAGAGAAAACCATTTATAAAACTTCAAATGCTCAACCCACCTGAATTTAATTAGAGATTTTAACTTAAAGAAAGTTGCATAAAATGACAAAGTAAGCATCCAATATAAACCAAAGGCAAAATGCTAATTAAGCACAATCACATGCATTGTTAAGTTAGATTGCAGAGTAAAAGATATGCAACATACATCATAGATGATATCAAAGCGAAGTAGTAGATAGATAATGAAGAAGATAAAGTTACGAAAGATACATTCTAAAAGACAGAAGGTCAACTAAATGAGCAAAAAGGTTCACTAAAAAAAAAAAAAACTGAAAGTATAAAATAGAACCTTTTTTCATCATAATATCTTTATCTTCTTCTTGAATGCATTAGAGTTGGTGTCTTAGGTGCCTTAGTTCTATCCTCTTCAATCCCCTTACTAAAGCCCTAACAACTATTTAATTCAAAATTCATTCTAGCCCATAGATCTTTGCTAGTCCAATTCAATAAAATAGTAAATTCTCCACCAATCTTTCTTTTCTTACGTAAGACACGACTAAAATAGCACAGCTATAACAAAGCATAAAAAGCAAAAAAGAATTCATTAATACATAAACCTTGATAAAGATAAGAAAAAAGTAATACTAATTTTAAAAATATATAAGTTAAAACCATTACCATCAAGAATAAAATAGAGCCTCTATGTGAACCTTTTGGTTGGCTCTTCCACTTGTCATGCATGAAACCACGCTATCCAATGTAAACTTATACCAATTGGAATTCTTAACCTTTTTCACATTCATTAAGCTTTTTAGGACAATGTGATTGGCCTTCAAACTTTGTTGTCCCTTGATAAGGGTAGAAGCAACATACACAACAATGCATCTCTTAAAAAGATCACCCCTACTGATCCTTCCTCTCATTAAGCACTTTCTTATAATCTCCATTGTGGTTATTTTTTGCTTTGCTAATAGGTTTAGGGATTGTCAAATACATATCTTCTTCTATAATCCTCAACTTATCATTCCTACCCAACTTCATTGATCACCTGCACGTATCAAAGTTCTCAACAGCCACTAGCTAGCCTTGAGAGGATTTTATCAATTCCAAAAGTTAACAAAAATTAAAGCCTAAACTCAATTATATTTCAGTTCTACTCTTTCGATTTATTAGAAAGAAAACTATGTAATCGATACGGAGATATTTTAGTCCTTAGTTCACTAGATATCAAATTCCTCAGCTAGATGACCTTGTGGTTGCTGCTTGGAGTCACCATCTACAATTAATAAAAAATGAAAAAAGCATTATAATCACACATATAAAGATTCAATACAAGCTTATTACATCAATGAATCAAAGATTCAATACAAGCTTAATTTATTAAAATCATACATGCGCCCATATAATCTGTGTTAATATCTTTAATATTATTATCAGCTTCTAGATTTTACTCCTCCACTGATTTTTCTCAATTTCAATATCATAAACTTATCACTAAAATACTATAGTTTTAACAACTCTTTGCATGTAGATATTCATCGTTTGCTTACCCCTCCCCTCCTCCCCCACCAAAAAATACACCTTCAACATACCAATATCATCTCTTTGTAAGCTTTTTCTTTTTTATCTCCTAGATGCCATATTTTTGATCCACTTCTTCCTTTTATCACTGTTATTAATGAAAAATTAAAAAGCAATGCAACTAAAAGCCAACTTTAATCTTACTGTCAGAAGCATCATTAAAATGTTCACTACAAAAGGGGAAAACAGACACATCAAGACATCAAAGGTTCACTGCAACAAAGAGAAGAAGCAATAAATTTGAATCAAGGCCTTTAGTGATGTGCATGAGTCATAGATCGAATAAGCATTTTGATTCTAACTATGAAAATCACCTTACAACATCCAAATTTTGAAATCTCTTATGTGAAATCTTACAGTCATTTAGAAATAAGTCATGGGCCCAAATGTAGCAGCCATATGAAAAAAGTCTCCTCAAAGTTTGACTCAAGTAACAATAAGGTTATTAGCTCTAAATCCCCCTTTCTTGAGGTACTTGTGATACCTTAAGAAAAATCTTCTGCTTGAGTTGAGGCTGTCATAAGCTTTGTTTACTTGCAGTGCACTTAAGCCAACCAACAAGGCAAACTTAGAACTTGACATATATTTAGAAGTCTTGCGAAGGACATAGGTTAGGTCTGCACGATATTACTAATATAGTTACTCATCATAGTGAAAGTTTTAAATGACATCACTTTAACAAAGGGTTCACTGCTGACTACTTAGGCCCTCCTATACCACTCCACAGGATTTTTTAGAATATATTGTGGCCCAGCTCTGACAACTTTTGGATAATCAATCGCCCATTTTCCTTTCTAATGAACTACCTCCTACAATTGTCACATACTTAGGCATAAAATTCCACATATGAGGAAACTAAGTTTACACATAGAGCATAGGAAGCACCTTTCAAAGCATTAATATGCATTACTTGCAATCATCATCTCAAAGGCTTCTCACAAAAACTTAAAGATGCTTTAGGCCCTAATCCCTATGCCACAAGATTGTTCAAAGAACAACTCCCGGGACCAACTTCAAATTAAAAGAAATGTGGTAGCCATACGGAAATGTTAGTAGAATAATTTTGGGAAAAAATTAAAAACTAGAAAACCAAAAGATAAACATTCATCATATAGACGCAAAAAATGCTAAAACGGTGATGAAAGAAGAGGGAAAATGCAACATCCACAACTGCGGAAAAAAAATTATAAACTAGAAAACACAAATCATAAATCCTAAAAACCATTGAAATTGAATATTGAAGTAGTGAACACCAAAACAAAACCGATAAGCAATATAATTGAATTAAAATTAGAAACAAAGCTGACCTATTTGCAGCTTTCTCTGTGCATTCTTATGTTTCTAACCATATTTTTTCAAAGAATCTAAAATTACAATGAACACAATTTGAAAAATTCAGCAAAAAGTGTATGAAGAAATGATGATAAATTAGCTAAGAACAATCGAAAATAACCTTAATCAAAGACAATAGTGAGCCAAATTGAAACCCTAAAAAAGAGAAAATAGCTTAAACAAGAATAAGAAAAATGAAAAAAGAAGTAAATGTCGAGGAAAAGGGAAAAGAGAGATGCATGCAAGCTATAAAACAGAGGAGAGAGAAAAAGCAAAGGGCAAGGGAAAAGAAAGTGTGCATTGGATATTTGAAAAAAACACTTTCTTTTTTATTGTTTAAGTGAGTAAGCAATGGAGTGTGTATATGCGTGAGCTTGACCGTGGGTGATACATGCACCGTATGTACCTAACAAGGTACATACATTTGCAACATAAATTTTTCGAATGTTCTATACGCTGGAATTGTTAGTTATCACAAGAAGCTGTAACAAAATAAAAAAATTCCAAAACCAGTGTTTACACAATCCTTATGTTATTATTGTTTAATTCTCAATCCCAACCTGATTCATCTTTCTCTTGCCATCAAACTACCTTTCTATCATTTCTTCCTCTCACCACTCTTCCTCGTTATTACCAAGTGGACGTGCTCTAGCCTCCAGGCACCATATCCACCCCCGTCTGTTACAAAACACAGTACAAATGGATGAAACAGCTGAATAAGTGAACAACTAGAACACGCTAATCAATGATGCTCAAAATACCATAATTATAGAACAATAAACAAGAAAATGCAAGCCAAAGTAAGGTACTTCATCACAATTGCATCCCTTCTTCTGTTTGGAATGTTATATATAAAGATCCCTAGTTTAGAGCTCTTAATTTGGTTTTGTTATTTCCAAACTTAAGTTGGAAATTACAACACCAAAACCATTGAAAATATAACAAAATATTATAAATATCAAAGTTATTGGCTTATTCATATAAATTAGTAACATTGTGCACATATATGAACTATATCGTTTAACTCAATTGTGCCTTTTGTTGAGACTATATGTTGTTGAAACTCTAGCTTGATTGTGTTAGAATCAATAAAATATAGATCCTACAGTCTCTTTGCATTGATCTTATCTTTAATGTAGTTCATTACCCAGATCAATTTTGTTCACTAAGGGTTCCCAAGTTATTCTCCCCTGCTCTTAAATATGTTCACTATTCAATTATGAGTAAACAAACAAGTGAATCTTCATAATAGTACAGAACATCTTGACATTGTGAATTATTTATAGGAATTAGTATCTTAGAATGTTGTTCTTGAGCAAACAGAATTTGTTTACGAGATCTGCAGAGGCTATTCATTGATCCTAACGAGTTTGTTCATTATATATGTTGAGTTTGATTAGTATCCATGATTAATTTTGTTTTCAATAGTTCTGATCATAAAATTTTGTAAAATTGTTCAGTGAAATTATCTAATTTATTTATGGATTATATTGAACTTGTTCAGTGAACTCGCCTTTTCCAGAGTATAAAATATTTCCCAGATTCACAGTCTAAGCCTGAAAGCTAGTTTTGCAATAAAATATTCAAAACACAATGAAGGCTATGAGCAAGAGTCAGCAAATTTCCTCCAAACAGCAGCAAAGCAGTAGGAGTTTTACAATTTGTATTTAATTTGCTTTTCATCATGTAATAGTCTACACTTTGTGTGTACATGTATCCTAAATTCCTAATAATTAAAATAGCTAGCTAGACAACAATAGAAGAATGGTCTAAAATGATTTTTTAGGTTACTATTTTCAAATCAAGTGCATGGTTCACTGTAGTTATCTGAATATACCTGTTTATTAATTATGTAAATATTTCAATTGTCAAATAAAAATAGAAGGTTGAAAATGCTCATTCACAAATGACTATTGTTTGCAAGACTTTATAGTAAACTTGTATGGTGACCAATGAATGGCATGTACAAAGTTGCTTTTCACAAAGGGCAAACCAGAGTAACATAAAAGAAGAAAATAAATAAAGGTACTGAGCAATTTTTATAATCAAATGGACAAATTGACTATTTTTATGGTGACCAGCCTTAGATGAGTTAAATGCACAAACTGGACATTTTTTGAGACAAAAAGATTTCTCCCAGAGGCGGCACCCATAAATAGCCTTGAGGGATGTAAATAATAATTTTTTCACATATAAGATAGATAGAAAATTAGATACAAACTTAACTAATCATCGACACATTCATTGTAGGTGGAGTATATAATATTTATCTATCACGTTAGTATTTTTCAAAGAAATATAAGGAGAAGTTATGAAATTTGTTCACTCATCAAATGAATATTGTTCATTAGGTGTTATACTAAACATGCATGAATAAATGGCATAAAAAAAAACTTATCTTTCACAAAGTCTAAACCCGAGTTAAAAAATGCAAAAAATTGAACATTTGTAGTGAATAATCTTTAGTTTTCTAGTGAACAAAATATTGTGCATGGAACACCAAACAACCCTAGGTGAGTTAATAGATACAAAGAGCTTTCTAGGCGAACAATATGCAGTGACCAAATTAAAAAACTCCTTCCAACCTTAAAAAAAGAAAAAGAAAAAAGAGCCTGAGGCCTCTCAGATTATGGCCGTCATTTTTTATTAAGAAGGAAATCAATAACCAACAAAGAGAATGTGTAGTGATTCCCTTTCTATAAAAATAAGTTAAAAAAAAGAATTCCCCAAAATGGTTACAATACAAGCTTCTGGAGACAAGAGGTGAGGCCCTTTTTTCTTTTAATTTAATGTTTTCAATGAATAAACATGTTGGCTTCTATGCAATTATCTGTCACTGGCTCATACCCGAGACTATAAACTCCTTGGTGTATACAACAAATTCAACAGGGAGGAAAAATCTATTTGTTTTTGTGGATTACTATTAAGTTTGAATTTTTTTTAAATTCAGAGAGGGTTTTTTTGGGGATTTTAAAAAAAAAAAGGTTTTCAAACAAGTTAGGTTATCAATACATGCATTTTTCAATAGTAAAGTCCAAATCCAAATCAAAGGTTTGATTTTATAAGATCTAGGATTTATATAAAGTTTAGAAGAACAACAAATACATTTAATAGAACAAGCATACACTCAAAGTATCAAAAATAGAGGAGGACAAGAAGTTGGTAGTTCATGCAAAGTGGGGAGTGATTGAGAGGAAGATAATTTAATCAGACTTAACAAGCATTATCAACTATCTAACAAAGTGAAAAGGCATTTAAAAGGAAATTGATGTGAAATTAGGAATTAAGTTCATTCCAATACTGACATTATGTTTGGTATTGCAACACAAAGTCATTGAGTTTAAAAACAAGAAAAAAGCTCTGAAAGGAAGACATGTAGCAAAACAACATGTGGCACAAAAAAGCCAAAAATGCCACAAAACAAGCACTATAAATTAGCTCAATGTGATTTAAGTGTGTATATATGTGTACAACTAAAAAAATAATTTACAATAAAAGCCTTGATTTTAAGGAAACATATAAGTGCGAAGGTCAAAGTAGATGATGAACTTGTTATTAGAAGAATTACTGTAAGGATTCAAAAATACATATGTAAATACACATTCTCAAGTATCTGAATAGCTCTTAATAAGCCATACGTGGTTCAATGTTTTGGCAGCATTTCTTATATCATAGTGGTTTATAGAGTGATAATTTTGGTGGGAGGTCTAGTTGGTTTATAGAGTATTAATGCGAACACACAAATGTACTACTCTTAGATCAATCACTACCAAAACCATAAAAAAAAAGGAAAGGATTTTCCAAGATCCAGAAAGGGGAAAAATATAGATTCCATATTTCAAAAGATAAGAGACCGAAAGGAGACTAAAAATTTAATATAGATGATGTTTACCGCTAAATCTCTAGCGAAAACTAAACTGATATAAGTTGAAGAAATAGATAAACATGTCAATCATGACCTTTTTATTGAAGTGCAGACTAAGAAGACATTTACAAGATTATAGGGCAACAAAGTTCACATTCAAAAATATATGAATCAACAATTGTTCTTACATTAATGTTATCAAGCACACACGAATAAATGGCAGATCTAGTTCATAACCTCAAGGGTAAGTTGGATTTGTGCACCAATGGATTGGTCAAATGATTGCGAGCAGTTTAGGAATCTTGATGTGAAGCTTAGGCAGCTTGAGTATGCCTTACAAATATCACCTAGATACACTTATGTTGAATTCTAAGAGTACACGACCACAAGAGGGGGGTGAATTGTGGTGTCCGATTTTCGCCTATTTACTGACAAACAGCCTTAGACCCTGATTGCAGAGACTGTTTCTGAATGACGAACAGTCTTGGGCCTTGTTTGCAGTGGCTGTTCCCAATTGGTTCAGAAGCGAAAATCAAGTAGATAAAAGCGGAAATAAAGCACACACGATTTTTACGTGGAAAACACCTCTAGCCCAACTGAGGTGTGAAAAACCACGACCTACCTCGTGTAGGATTTAACCACTTCACTAACGGGCTGAACACGTTACAAAAGTAACACTCCTTGTTACAACTTGTAACCCACGTAACCTTCTTCTCTAAGACAGGTTACACCACGTCCAAATCTCTCTAGATTGGACACGTCCAAAGTCCACACGACTAAGGACACACTCACTCACTTTTGATCTGAGATCAAGGATACAAAACACCTTACTGGGGTGCTTCTGACTTAAGCACATGTAAGGTACAATGAAGTCCTAGTATGCCAATAGTTTTGAAAGCTCAATTTTTGCACAATCTTGTCACGGTTTTTTCTTTTGAAATGTAGCTCTAGAAATCTCAATGTGTTTGTGAAAGAAACTGATTTTTCCCTTGTGTATCTCTGTCGAAAGGAGTGAAAAGATTTTCTTATTTAAGCAAGCAAACCCAACGGCTAACACCTTTAAAAAAGATAGAAAAATCTTCTGATTTTAGCAGCTTAGAAGATTTCTTCAAATTTCCAACGGTTAGGAACAAAGAAGATAAGATTCTCCTAAAATATAGGGATTTGATACTCACGGGATAAAAACTGATTAGCCACTTAATATAGCCGTGTAATTTAGCCCAAAAAAGGATAAAAATCTTGATCAATCATGGCCTAAAAATAAGGAATAAAGATTTTTCGGATTTTGAAAAAAATCTCTAGCAAAAATGGTTTTGCAATCTGCTACATATATATAATAAATAATAATCTTTTTAGGACTTAACTAATCAGCCTAGGATTTCATAAAAGGATTCTTAGAGCAGCCAGCCAACCAAAAGAAATTTTTAGGTAAAATGGATGTGGCCGCTGCAGTTTCAGGAACACCCTAGGCACCCTATTTGCAGGGTTGTTTGGAAATAGTGTTCTGAAGCAAATCTCGAAAACCATTTCAAGAAGTGTTAGATTGAGACTTTCAAGATTGGCATATTAACAACAATCTAAAAGATAAAACCTAAATCAAATCGAGACTTCTTATTGTAAGAATTAGTCATCTTGTCGAGGATGGATGTGCAACTCCAAACACCTTGGTCACCTTGATTACTCGGGTGATCTTGTATCGCTGAATGTAGGAACTTGGTCTTTAAGACTTAGTCAGCTGTTGTCGAGATTTGTTGTGTGCTGATCTTTGTGTCACTGAAGCTTGGAACCTGTTCTTAAAACTTGTTCTCAACATTTAGTAGACAGAACAGGTAAGTAGGATCAATACAAACAACTGTGTAGGACCTGTTTGGAGAGCTTGTTTGGAACAACATTACTCAAGCAAGTATGCTACACTTGGATTTGTTATCATCAAAACTTTATACAGTTAGTTCAACAATTTCCCCCTTTTTGATGATGACAAACCAAGTGACCATATTGACAAGAAAAAGATTTTATTTTCGTAAGTGCCTTGAGTGCTGATATATATCCACACAGGTGCTAGGTCAGTCAAAAAACATATGTAAGTATAAAGACTAATGACTCAACCGTTCAACTCAAACCGTTCAACTCAACCTAGGTCCACTTATCTTCCCCCTTTTGGCATCATTAAAAAGGTACAAACAACAGTCAGAACATGGTGTTTGCAAGTGAATCACATAAGACATAGCAAGAGATAAGCAAGATATAACAGAACCAGATATGTCATTGAAAGTCCGGAAGGTGCAATACAAAAAAAAAAGGAAACACAGAAAGAGACGGGGAAGAGAACTCTAGGAAACATCCGATGAGAATAGGTTACAAGGGTTGATTATGGCTGCGGAGGAGGGAGTTTGGTAGCGAAGGAGGAGAGAAGGGCAAGGAGATCTTCATGACGCTTGGCAGATAGCGGCTTCTCTTCTTCCAGGGCAGCCTTGACGGCTGTGAGCTCATCCTTGAGGCGGGAGTTATCCTCTAAAATAGCCTCAACTTTGACTGATGACCTCCCAGAAACAGGAGGTCTGCGTGTTCGGCTCCCCTGTTTGGAGACCGAGCCCTCAGCCAGAGTATATCCACACCCCATGAGGGTGTCACTCCCTATCTCATTAATCACTTGAGCAGCCACCCTCCTTTTGAGCTCTATCCCAAAGTGCTCAAAAACCCTCGTCAGTAGAAAACCATACCCAAGATCATGTGCCCGGGTGGTGTTTGCAATACGCCCAATATGGCGGATCATAAGAACAGGAAGGTTGATGGGTTCCTCCCTATCCAAAAGATCCACCAGGCACTAATCAAGAGCATCAGCCTGGTTTCTACCTTGACCTCTTGGGATGATGTTCTTTATGACAAACATAAAGAATAGTTGGTGCAGAGAGGTCATCTCACCCTTCTTCAGGGATGTGGGTGTTTGCAGGCCTTGGTTTTGACTCAACCGCTGTGAAAGCTCTAACAGCCTGGCTGTCCCTAGGACAGACTTATCCTCCCTCACATACACATTAAAGCCAAGTGAGGGAACACTCAAAATCCTACCCAGAGTTTGTGCATCAAATTGCACCTGTGTATCACCAATTTTACTTGTCACCACCCCTTCGGTGACAACACAATTAGTATAGAACTCAGCCAATTCTGGTACAGAACACCCCAGCTGGGTGTGCGTGAAGAGGTCCAGCCAGTTCTGGGCACGCAACTTCTGTAGGAACACCCCCAATCCTTGTTCCTCGAAAAATTGAACTCTCACTATCTTCCCCCTAACTACATTGTGCTTAAGCAGATGCGCAATCTTGGTAGAAACAGGAGAGGCAGTAGACTTTTTGGCTCTTTTGGGGGGAGGAACAGAAGAAGCAGTCTCGGGTTTAGCTGATTTTGAGACTGGAGCAGTAGAGGTCTTTCTTTTGCGAGGGGGAAGAGTGGAGGTTTTCTTGGAAGGAGGAGGAGGAGATTGAGTATGTTCTTCTGAGGACTCGGAGAACACCGGGATCCCCTGTTCAAAGAGGGTGTTCTCAGTAGCAGAGGAATCTGAAGAATCCTCAGAGGAAGAGGAAATTTCCTCTATTACCGGAGTAGTTGATTTTGTGGTATGCGGAGTAGACTGAAAAGCAATTCGGGTAGATTTGCGGGTTGGTTGGGCAGTTTTTGGAGGAGAGGGGGCTGAGGTTTTTGAGGTTTGAGGCCTTGGTTGTGTGGCCTTGATCTAGGCGTTCTGCCACGCCTAGCCACTGTTTTGACCCTTTTTCTCTTCTCTCTGGATTGAGGAACCGGAGTCACTGATTCGGTTGCTGCAGGAGGGATGTCCATGCCACTACTTCCCCCTGCCTCAAGAGACTGCTCAGCCGAGTCTCCTTGAAGACCAACTCCCAAATTGTCCTTAAACACCTCCTCATAGGACTCAGACCTTGTTTCGGGTACTGTTTCTTTTTCAGGAAACAGCCCGAAAGAACAGGGCTCAGAGAAATCAAAGAAACCAACATGGGACTCAAAAGCTTCATCTTGGGACCCAAGATTACCACCAATTTTCCCAGTTGAAGCAAAGTTCTTTTCAGTGAGGAGACAAACAGTCGATCCCTCAAACACCACCAATTCCCAACCAAAATGGTAGGGAATATCTTTCAAAACCAAGCCCACTGATTTCAGGTCGACACTCTTCAAAAATCCAAAAGGTTTGAAGCTGATTGGGCGAGGAGGAGTGGAAGGTTTACCTTCTAGAATCGCCATTAAAAATGGCGAGAAGGCAATAGGGGCAGGACCTGTTCCTAAGGCTGGTGCGGGTGTCCTACTACCCTGAGATTTTGAACCAGAACTTCCAGAGCTGTTGAAGGAAGCCATTTGAGCAAGAATTGGAGAGAGATTAGGGTTTGAGTGAAAGAAAATTACCGGGTATTCGAGAGAGAGAGAGAGGTGTGATGAGAGAGAGAGGCAAAGATTTGGAGATTTAAAGAGAGACAGCATGCCAAATCTTTAAAGATTTACCCGTTACAACGGGTAGATCATTACTAGCCGCCCGCGCATGCCTCAGGAAGGAGGAAAATTTAAAGGCTAGACACAACTTGTTTCACATACTAACAATCAAGGAGTGTACCTGTTCTTGCTGCTTGATCTTGGAGGAGATTCAATGGTAACAAGATAATAAAGGCAATCATATTAAATTTAAACGAATGCCAGCAGCTGCAAATAATGCACATATACTAAAATAGCACAGAATTGATTGCAAACAATTTTTATTAAACACATTGTACCTTCAACCTATGGAAGTTACAAACAGGGGGAGAGAACAGGGTACTTAGGTTGTTTCAATCAAACCTAGTTCAAGTCTATTTTTCTCAAATTGATGTCTACTTAGGGCCTTGGTGAATATATCAGCAATTTGGTTTTCTGTGGCACAAAAATTCATTGAGATCAACTCTTTTTCAACATTGTCTTTTAAGAAATGATGACGTATGTCAATATGTTTAGTTCTTTTATGTTGACACGGATTTTTGGCAATATTAATTGCACTTGTGTTATCACAAAAAATAGGTATGCATCCAGTGTCAACACAAAAGTCTTTGAGTTGTTGTCTTATCCACAGTAATTGAGCACAACATGAAGCAGCTGCAACATATTCAGCTTCTGCTGTGGACATGGCAACTGAATGTTGTTTCTTGGTTGACCAAGATACCAAACAAGGTCTAAGGAAATGAGCCATACCTGTGGTGCTTTTTCTATCAACCAGGAAGCCTGCATAGTCATCATCAGCATATCCAACAAGATCAAAATTACAACCTCTAGGATACCATAGAGCTAAATCAGGTGTACGTTTTAAATACCTTAGTATCCGTTTAATAGCCTTAAGGTGAGTTTCTTTAGGATTAGACTGAAAACGGGCACATAAACCAATACTGAAAACAATGTCCGACCTACTAGCGGTAAGGTATAAGAGTGACCCCTATCATGCCCCTATAGAGTTTCTCCTCAACTGAGGGACTCCCATCATCTATTACCAACCTGGTAGAAGGCGAAATGGGAGTATTAATGGGCTTGGCCGACTCCATTCCAAAACGCTTAAGTAGTTCCTTAATATACTTTTGTTGATGGATCATGGTGCCGTTTGAAGTTTGCTTGATCTGTAGGCCTAATAAGAAGTTAAGCTCACCCATCATGCTCATTTCAAACTCACTCCTCATCATTTTTGAAAATTCATTGCATAAATCATGATGAGTTGCCCCAAATATGATGTCATCAACATATACTTGGACAATCAACAGATGTTCCCCCTTAGATTTTAGAAACAAGGTATTATCTACCTTGCCTCTTCTAAAATCATTTTTAAGTAAAAAGCTTGACAATCGTTCATACCAAGCTCTAGGAGCTTGTTTTAGACTATAAAGAGCTTTGTCAAGTTGAAAAATATGGTTTGGAAATTCACTGTTTTCAAAACCAGGGGGTTGTTTGACATACACCTCTTCTTTAAGGTATCCGTTTAGGAATGCACTTTTGACATTCATTTGATATACCTTGATCTCTATATGAGCTACAAAGGCTATTAGGATACGAATAGCCTCAATCCTAGCAACAGGTGCGAAGGTTTCTTCATAATCGATCCCTTCTCCCTGATTGTAGCCTTGAACCACCAGCCATGCCTTGTTCCTAGTGACTGTTCCGGACTCGTCCAACTTGTTCCGAAACACCCACTTAGTTCCAATGATTGTTCTATCTGCAGGCTGGGGTACAAGGTGCCATACCTTGTTCCTTTCAAATTAGTGAAGCTCTTCTTGCATTGCTGTGACCCAATCTGCATCTGCAAGAGCTTCATTGACATTCTTTGGCTTAATGTTAGAGAGAAATGCATAGAAAGCACAAAAATTCTTAAGCTTAGATCTCGTTTGCACCCCAGTATTTATATCAGACAAGATTTGATCAAGGGGGTGTGAACGATGATGCTTCCAAGGTCGTGGAGTTAGGGGACCCACAGACACACTTTCTACTCTGGCTTGGATACTTGAAGAATCAGGTTCAGAAACAGCTCCTGAGCCTGTTCCTGCACCTGTTTGCAGGCCTGTTCCTGAGGAACTGGACTGGTGTTGTCCTGAACAGGGTTCAACGTTGCTTCCCCCTGTTTGGTCCTCACCTTGCCTGCCGTTCTGAGGAACAGCTTCAGGACCCGTTTTCTCCACGGTGTTCTTACCTTGTTCATCTTGGTGCAACACTTCTTTTCGAACAAGACCTAATTCAAATCCTTCCTCCTGTGCATCATTCTTGCTCAACGAGTTAGATTCATCAAAAAGCACATGCACACTTTCCTCAACACATAAGGTTCTTTTGTTAAACACTTTGTATGCCTTACTATGTGAGGAATAACCGAGAAATATTGCCTCATCACTCCTAGGATCAAACTTCCCTAAGGCATCCTTCCCATTGTTATGCACAAAACACCTACAACCGAATGTTCTTAAATGCATGATGTTGGGCTTTCTACCTTTGAAAAGTTCATAGGGAGTTTTGTTCAAAATAGGTCTAATCATGCATCTATTTATAATGTAGCATGATGTGTTCAAAGCTTCTGCCCAAAAGTTCCTAGGAAGACCACTAGCAATAAGCATTGTTCTAGTCATGTCTTCTAGGGTGCGATTTTTGCGCTCAACCACCCCGTTCTGTTGGGGTGTTCTTGGGGCTGAGAAGTTATGATCAACACCATGTGCATTACAATAGTTTGTGAAGCTTGCATTTTCAAATTCAGTACCATGATCAGACCTTAAACTAACTAAAGAGTGTCCTACTTTCCTTTCAACCCTTTTGAGAAAGGCAATAAAATTCTCAAAAGTTTCATCCTTGGATGCCAAGAACAGGGTCCAAGTAAATCGAGAGTAATCATCCACTACAACCAGCACATACCTCTTCCCACCTCTACTTGCTATCCTCATAGGACCACATAGATCAATGTGTAACATTTCGAGAGGTCGGGTAGTGCTAACATAATTTTTTGATTTAAAAGACGATCTGACTTGTTTGCCTTTTGCACAAGCTTCACAAACCTTGTCATCATTGAATTTGATGGAAGGTAGTCTAACAACTAGGTCATTGGAAACAAGTTTGTTCAAAAGAGTGAGACTTGCATGATCTAGTCTCTTGTGCCAGAGTATTATATCATCATTTAAAGCGCTCAAACAAGTCAGATTGTTCTGGGGAAGTGTGGAAATACATACTTTGTAAACATTTTTGTGACGCTTCCCCCTTAACATGACATCTCCTGTGTTTGAGTTTACAACCAAGCAACGTGTTGGTGAGAACACTACTAGGTTGTTCTTGTCACATAGTTGGGACACACTGAGCAGATTGTGCTTTAAGCCATCAACTAGATAGACATTATCAATTGAGTGGGAATGGGACTCACCAACCCTACCTATACCGACAATTGTCCCAGACTTGCCGTTTCCAAACGCCACACTCCCATCATCCGAAGCTATAAGTGAGAGAAAGTTGGATTTTTCACCGGTCATATGCCTCGAACACCCACTATCAACATACCACAGCTGCTTGTTTTCAAGATTGTTCCCTAGGCTGTTTGCTGGGTTGTTTGCTGGGTTGTTCTCTCTCACTTCAGCCTGCAAAACAAATTAAGGGTTAGTTTTGGGAACCCAAATCCACTTGGGTCCCATTCTTTTAAACAGATAAATCTCATCTTTCCTAATCCAGATTTGTTTTACATAACCTTCATTTCTTTCAATGGCATACCTTCTTGAAGGACAAGTGTATCGATAATGACCGGTTTTACCACAATGAAAGCAAACAATATTTTCAGGTAATCCAACATACTTTCTATTGACTGGGTAAGAGGTCCTTTTAGGAGCAAAGCCTAGTCCCTTTTTATTTTGACTGTGGTGAGTGTTTAGCCATTCAAGCGCTTTTGAGGACTTGTTCCATAGCCTGTTTGTGGCGGGATCAGATTCCAATTTTTTTATTTTCGCCAACAGGTTCTTGTTTTCAGCAAGTAAGGACTCAACCTTTTCTTTCAACTCTAGGGATTCCTTTTCTGCTTTGGCTAAAGTAACAGAGTGAGTCTCTTCTTTCAAGATCAAGGATTCCTTGAAGTTTTGGTGTAAAAAGGATATTTTCTTTTCAACCTCGAGTTTTTCACTCTTGAGGATCTCATTTTCTAGTTCTAGGTCTCGGACATCTCTTTTCAATTCTGCACAAGTATCCATCAATGAATACAACAATTCTTCAAGAGTTGCCTTATTGAGACCACGTACCTTGTTCTTGAGATCAGTAAGGCTGTTTGTTGACTCATCATCTGAATCCGTGTCACTTTGTGCCATGAGAGCTACAGCACCTTCATCAGTTTCAGACTCTTCTTCATCTTCAGAGGAGTCACCCCAGGCAGCCAGCATTGCTTTCGAGAATCGTTTCCCAGAACTGTTTGCAGCTTGTTTTCTACCTTGTTTCCTGGGGTGTTCGTGCTCTTGCTCTTCTCGAAGTAAGGGACAGTTTTTCACTATGTGGTCTGTTTTGCCACATTTGAAACACCCAGTAAACTGTTCTCGGGGGTGTTTCTGGTTTTGTTGAAATCCTTCCTTTTGTTGTTTTCTTTGACTTTCTTGAAGAATTTCTTGAACTTTCGAGTCATCATAGCTATCTCTTCTTCCTCAAGATCAGAATCATCATCTTCTTGTGCTTTTAAGGCAAGTCATTGATCTTTCTTCATCTCCTCTTTCTGTTGAGAATTTTTTCTCAGTTCGTATGTTTGGAGATTACCAATCAACTCGTCTAGGGTGATCTTGTTCATGTCTTTGGCTTCTTGGATGGCTGTTACCTTGGCTTCCCATGATCGAGGCAAAATCCTTAGAATTTTCCTTACCAACTCTTCAGTGGTGAAGGATTTTCCCAGGGATTTTAACTCGTTTGTTATGTGAGTGAAGCGGGTATACATATCCATCACATTCTCACGATCACCCATATTAAACAACTCGTATTGTCTCATGAGTAACTCAATGCGTGATTGTTTGACTTGACTTGTTCCTTCATGAGCTACTTGTAAAGCATTCCATATTTCTTGAGCTGACTCACATTCTGAGATGCGAGTATATTCATCGGGTCCTAGGCCAAAATAGAGAAGTTTCTTGGCCTTGGCATTCTTTTCCATTTTCTTGTAATCCTCAGCATCATATTCAGTAGGATCTTTGGGAACCTTTTTTCCATCTTCAAGAACTTTCGTGGGAACAAGGGGCCCGTTCTTGATGAGCATCCATAACTCGTAATCTTCAGCTTGTTTATAGTTCTCCATCCTGTTCTTCCACCAACTGTAGTGTTGGCCATTGAAATAAGGTGGTCGAGTGATGGATTGGCCCTCAAGTATGCCTTGTGGTGTACTCATTTTCAGAATCTCTCAAGGTGTTAACTTTTAAAAGAGAACCTGCTCTGATACCACTTGTTGAATTCTAAGAGTACACGACCACAAGAAGGGGGGTCAATTGTGGTGTCCGATTTTCGCCTATTTACTGACAAACAGCCTTAGACCCTGATTGCAGAGACTGTTTCTGAATGACGAACAGTCTTGGGCCTTGTTTGCAGTGGCTGTTCCCAATTGGTTCAGAAGCGAAAATCAAGTAGATAAAAGCGGAAATAAAGCACACACAATTTTTACGTGGAAAACACCTCTAGCCCAACTGAGGTGTGAAAAACCACGACCTACCTCGTGTAGGATTTAACCACTTCACTAACGGGCTGAACACGTTACAAAAGTAACACTCCTTGTTACAACTTGTAACCCACGTAACCTTCTTCTCTAAGACAGGTTACACCACGTCCAAATCTCTCTAGATTGGACACGTCCAAAGTCCACACGACTAAGGACACACTCACTCACTTTTGATCTGAGATCAAGGATACAAAACACCTTACTGGGGTGCTTCTGACTTAAGCAGATGTAAGGTACAATGAAGTCCTAGTATGCCAATAGTTTTGAAAGCTCAATTTTTGCACAATCTTGTCACGATTTTTTCTTTTGAAATGTAGCTCCAGAAATCTCAATGTGTTTGTGAAAGAAATTGATTTTTCCCTTGTGTATCTCTACCGAAAGGAGTGAAAAGATTTTCTTATTTAAGCAAGCAAACCCAACGGCTAACTCCTTCAAAAAAGATAGAAAAATCTTCTGATTTTAGCAGCTTAGAAGATTTCTTCAGATTTCCAACGGCTAGGAACAAAGAAGATAAGATTCTCCTAAAATATAGGGATTTGATACTCACGGGATAAAAACTAATTAGCCACTTAATATAGCCGTGTAATTTAGCCCAAAAAAGGATAAAAACCTTGGTTTCAAAATTTGAATCAATCACGGCCTAAAAATAAGGAATAAATATTTTTCGGATTTTAAAAAAAATCTCTAGCAAAAATGGTTTGCAATCTGCTACATATATATAATAAATAATAATCTTTTTAGGACTTAACTAATCAGTCTAGGATTTCATAAAAGGATTCTTAGAGCAGCCAGCCAACCAAAAGAAATTTTTAGGTAAAACGGGTGTGGCCGTTGCAGTTTCAGGAACACCCTAGGCACCCTATTTGCAGGGTTGTTTGGAAATGGTGTTCTGAAGCAAATCTCAAAAACTGTTTCAAAAAGTGTTAGATTGAGACTTTCAAGATTGGCATATTAACAAGAATCTAAAAGATAAAACCTAAATCAAATCGAGACTTCTTGTTGTAAGAATTAGTCATCTTGTCGAGGATGGATGTGCAACTCCAAACACCTTGGTCACCTTGATTACTCGGGTGATCTTGTATCGCTGAATGTAGGAACTTGGTCTTTAAGACTTAGTCAGCTGTTGTCGAGATTTGTTGTGTGCTGATCTTTGTGTCACTGAAGCTTGGAACCTGTTCTTAAAACTTGTTCTCAACATTTAGTAGACAGAACAGGTAAGTAGGATCAATACAAACAACTGTGCAGGACTTGTTTGGAGAGCTTGTTTGGAACAACATTACTCAAGCAAGTATGCTACACTTGGATTTGTTATCATCAAAACCTTATACAGTTAGTTCAACAACTTAGTCATGGGAAAACATTGGTCGTGATTTTGGAGGGACGTAACGCTATAAAATTATATGGTAGAACCAAATTAATCATAAAATATTACTAAAATTTGCTTAAAAACACTTATTAGTAGAGTACTACCACTAATCCCCTAAAGAGGATAGAACCCTACAAACCAAAATTAGTACTTAATTAAATCCTCAAGCAAGTAAACACTAAGAGTAAAATAGTTATAAGGTCAACCAATGCCTCGCTTATCACATTGCTATCTGAAAATCCTCACATTGAACTCTAAATGGAGCATTTATTGACCCTAAAACTATTATTTATCTGGTAGCTGATCTAGGTCATTGCCTACTGTTAGTTTAGCCAGTAAGCCTTCCATAACCTTAGTATACCAGTCTTAGAAGTCATTATTCATTATCCACACACAATGTAATTTACTTAATGAATTTGTTATCTGGTCTTAACTGCATTCCTCAACCAAACATGTTCTTTCCACTTAAGAATTAGTATTTTACATACAACCTCGTTTGACCATTCACCTAACTCAACTATGGCCCAAACAATGATCGAACTATAATTTCTATATTATTCATCATATTTATCCCATGGTATATTCCTTGAAGTCATACTAGCAAGCGAGCAACAATCATAAGTATCAGAACCACACAATAAAATAGTATTCAGATAACTCAATTACATTTCAGCACACCCATTACAATTTTAGAGGCATCCAACAGAAAGGAATAAGCCATGATTGCTACCTTGAACTCTATAAATTTTCAGCTTGAACTCAAATTCTCCTATGCCCTAAACAAACAATAATTCACTGTTCACCCACCATTTTAGCCTAGAAAAAGATTAGTCTACTACCCTTAGATCCAAATTTTAATTTTCATTGTTGCTATTTTAGTCATATAATCCACTTGAAAACCCATTTTCCTTCCTTCAATTCTAAAATTCCTTACCATCCACCCAAGTTCAATTTGTCTTCAGAATCTTCGCCCGCTGACTACACTCACTTCTAGAGGTCATAACTTGAGCTACTAATTCTTGGAATTCAGCAAACATGTCCTACCCAATAACTATTTATGGTTCTTAGCATATGAGTTAAGGATAATATGCATGTATGCCAATTCACAGTGTATAAGCAAGCCCAATTTGTCATGATAAGAGACTTAGATATTTTAGCAACATTAATTTTTCTTTCAAATTCACACTAGTTCATCATTTTTTGGCCAAAATAATTTCGGGGTCCCCACTGAAGCTGTCAAGGGACTAAGATGTTTAAATTACCATGCTACCTTTTTTTCGTTGGCCACCTCTCTCCTTTTTCACTCTTATCATCATTATCAACTACCACCAGTAACCCAAAAGTAATACCTTAGTTTGTTATGCCTTTGGGCACAAGGTCCACTAGCATCCCAAGTAAACTTCCATTGTCAGCCACCATAATCACAATCGTATTACCACTAGTAGTAAGTCCACAATCAACACCAGACATCCTCACAATCTCTTCACCATAACTTACAGATCACCGTAACTGCTGACTTCTTTATGCTTAATAACTGAGATAGCCTTCATGGTGTATGAATATAAGCAAGGAAGAATATTAAGACTCATCCTAACAGTAAAGGAGAGACAAATTGATGATAAGGAATGATTAGGGGGAGAAGAAAGAAATAAATGAGAGGAGAGGGGGAGAAAAGATAATAATGAATTTATTGCAAGAATTAAGACTAATTTATGAAATTAACTTACTAGGATTTTTGCCAAGTTGGATATTATGTGATCTTAAAAGATGAGTTCACTAAGAATTTACTTCCTCTTAAATTAAATATAGTTAGAATGACTATGAAAAGAGGAAGACATCTCCTAAGGATATATTGGAAAATAATTTATAAATTGAATAACACCATAGGTCCAAAGACTAAGGCGTGATAGAATCTGAAAAATTTGAAAGTCATACTCCTATGCAAAACATTGAATGGATAACATCAATCCTCATGATATAAAAATAGATAGATCATGGATTGATGGTTTTCCAAACATAATGAAAATTAATAATAAAAAGAATGCTAGAAAAATTGATGAATCGATTGACTAAGAAGAATAAGTACAAGACTAGGACAAAAAGAAAAAAAAAATGAACTAATAAGGATCATGGGCATATATCAAATTCACAATTAAAACCTCTGATAGTAAGACACATGAATACAAAATCTAAATTGGGAAAAGAAACCTCATCTAAGAAAGCAGATACAATTAGTATGAGTAGTGAAATGAGTGGTAGGAGCTTGAAACCACACAAAGAAGTGTAAATGCAATTATAAGCCTTAATATTAGTCATTGGATATAAAACATAAACCATTCGAAAGATGACTTATGAAGATGAATCAATTAACATAGTAATCAAAATTTCATAGGAGGTTCTCAACACTTACCCTAACAATATATATGTCCCACAAATATATGTGTAGATGTAAGGCCCGCGTAATTTATGTTCTATTAAGTTATTCGTAATGCCTTTTTACGTTATAAAAACCTATTTTATTTAATAATACGAGTTAAATTATTATTGACATGCCTATGTGATCGACGATTTTATTAAAAAGAATATTATTGTCGCTATTAAAATTATTGTTGTTATCATTATTATTATTATTATTATTATTATTATTATTATTATTATTATTATTATTATTATTAGTTTTGAAAATCTTTCGATGATGTTTAATAAGCAATATTAACGGTTATTAGCGAGTACTAATTCAAGTAGGAACCCGAATACGACTAGGTTGTCAACCTTGGAAGTAGTTCGATGTTTATTAAATCGAACCTAGATATTTTTGGGAACGAGAAACCAATGAAAGGTCATATTATCGATTTTGGGGTTAGAATTCGGATTACGAATCAAGTTAGTGGTACCAATTCTTAAGCAGCTTAGGACAAAAATAATAAAAAGAAAGAGAAAGGGAGGGGCATTTTTGTAATTAGCGTGTGACCCCCTCTCCTTCTTCCTTCACGCGTGAACCCCCTTGACACCTCTCTCTCTCTCCTCTCATTCTTCTTCTTCCTCCTCTCATTCTCCTCCATTCATGCGCCACAAAAGCTCGAAATTAGGCAGATTTTCGCCCCACACAACTGCAAATCCCACCTATTCGGCCTTCCCCATGAGTTAGCCTTCATTTGGTGTGAATCTGGATCAAAATTTGAAGGTCTTTGCCACATTTATGGAGGATTTTAGGCGACGAATTGGGGCACAAATAGTTGCCCAGGTATGGCCATACAATTTAGCTTCTAGTTATTTCAATCCTCTATAAATTGGAGTAAAAATTCGCAACTACAAACACCCAATTCAATCTCAAGTTGATAAATGAAATTTAGGTCTGTTCAGGGTTCGAATTGGTGAGGTTTGGGTGTGAGTTGGGTGTTGCTCGTGTGACCAGAGGGCAAGGTCAGAGTTTGGAGCCGTTCGAGTACCCAAAGTGGAGCCAACAAGCCCTTTGGATGAATACCTAGCTCGAAATCGAGGTGGGAATTTCCTTACTCCTAAATTACTATTAATTTCAACAGTTTTTAACTAAATTAGTTAGCGCATGTTGATTTGAGGTTAGGAATTAGTTTGGGTGAACATAGAATCGCAATTGAGGAAATTGTGAACATGGTGTTAATTGTGGGTTAATTGCATGTTGAAACTGCTACTGGATTATTAATGGCTAGACAGTTTGGAACTTTTCTGAATTATTAATAATTAGATAATCATCTTAGTGTTGTCACTTCGTCAGTTTATTAGCCCTAAATCATGTTTTGAAGTTTAAAAATGCTAATTAGGCGAATTAAGGCATTAGTAAAGTATGTTGATTACTGTTTAGAAGTTATCGCTAAATCTATACAACTACGCTTAATTTCTGTATAGGGCTATTGATGAGAATGCTATGCTTTTATATGATGGTTTTGTGAATTATTGGTTTGTTTACGACATTATTGAATCGAGTTGGTAGTTGGATGGCTCGAGGTGGAACTATTGAGAAATTTGAGGTTCTTGTGGTCGGTGTTGTGTAAGGAGGGAGCCTGGGTTGTGATTACCGTAATCGTGTGGATTGCGAGGCCATGTGTGGCTTATTAAGTAAATTCTGCCGAATTGTGCTATGTAGTGTATGAATGTGCTAGTTGTGAACCCCTTTTTCCCCTCAATTTGCTACGTGAGATTAAGTGGTTAATTTTTGAAATTTAAATATGTTTAAGAAGGATTGTTAAACACATGTTTTCATGATTTCGAATGCTTTTAAGTACTTTCCAATTACTTGTCAGTTACGAAAATGATTGCAGTCCAAAATAATCCTAAATCGTCGAACTCAGGAAGTGACTTAACTGAATAGTCGATAGGTTTCGGAAGTTTAAAAGCGAACTAAAAGTGAGTTCTGAAATGTTTTAAGGAGTTGGTTTGTATATAACTTCTCCTTATGTTTAAGAAGGATTTAAGCGATCTGAAAAAGGGCGTCTTAAAATATTAATTATGAAATTTAGCTTGAATTGTGTGCTAGCTGCCTACTTGAGTTTCGATTGAGTTCTGAGTTACGAGCTAGTAAAATCATTATGATTTTTAAGAAGCATTTACATTGAAAGTTTGCGAAGGAACCTTGTTTGCCTTATAAATGAGCCAAGTGCTTTAAGTTTGAAATAGTAGCAAGTTTGGGAATGTTTTGAGCCTTCAGTTTACTTATACACTCTCCTTGAGTTTTAAAAAGGGATTGAAACAAGTTATAAAATGACAACTGAGGATTTTTATTACGAACTTAGTTTGAGTTACATGCTAACTAAGTACCTTAAGTTCTAAATGAGTTTCGTTTCACGAATTAGCAAACATATTACATTTAGAAGAAGCTTTTAAGTATAACAAGAAGTCGTTTTACGTGCTAACTAGCTTATTACGTATATAAGAAGCTTTTAAGTTTAAAGCGAAGTCGGTTTACGTATTAGCAAGCTTATTATGTTTTTAAGAAGCTTTTAAGTTTAAAAGGAAATCGATTTATGTGTTAATAAATTTATTACGTTTATAAGAAGCTTTTAAGTTAAAAACGAAGTTGATTTACGTGTTAGCAAACTTATTGCATTTATAAGAAGCTTTTACGTTTAAAGCGAAGTCGTTTTACATGTTAACTAACTTATTGCATTTACAAGAAGCTTTTGAGTTTAAAACGAAGTCGTTTTACGTGATAACAAACGTATTGCGTTTATAAGAAGCTTTTAAGTTTAAAAGGAAGACGATTCACGTGTTAGTAAACTTACTTCGTTTATTTTTTTAAAAAAAGCTTTTAAGTTAAAACGAAGACTTCGTCTACGAGTTAGCAAACTTATTTCATTTACAAGGAGTTTTTAAGCTAAAAACAAGGGATCTATAACATTTCGAAAAGATTTGGTCGATTTGTTAAAAGTAGGATTTTAGCAAAGTAATCAACAAAAAAAGAGAAAAGAAATGCGATTTTAAAGGCTAAGAAAGTGCTATGCAAGTGGCCAGACCTTGAGGATGGGAACTGGACGCAAAGATGGCATGAGCTGTCTCACCCAAAAGATAATGTTGGAAGCTAGATGCAAAGATGGCATGAGCTGTTCCCGGGAGCTAGACTCAAGATATGATTATCTTGGTGTGAGCTGTTCCCTGATGTGTGATGCATAAGAAAACCTTGAGGGAGACTAGATTCAGGATATGATTATCCTGATGTGAGCTGTTGCCCCACAAAGGACAATATCGAGGTTAGAGTTGCTCTGCTAAGATGCATTTTGGCCAAAAGTTAAGTACGTATATCCTGGCAATAATGTGAGTTATGAGTGATGATCTCACTTAAGGGCGGTGTTGACCTCCCTTAGCCAGCACAATAAGATATTTTTATGTTATATTAATAAATAGGAAATTGGCATTTTGCCATTTTAAGCAGTTCAGAAAAGAAAGATTTCTAAGGGCCATTCGAGGACCACTACGAAATAAGTTCTTTTAAAGAATACGAGCCTCAAGAGGCCAAGTAAAGTATAGTTTAAATGAAATTTCAAAGGAAGTTTGGTTACATCCTAGTAATGCATCAAACATTTAAGCTTTTAAAGGTGCATATCTTATGAAAGAATGTTCTTGCAAAGCCTTTCTTACCAATTTAGATGCTTCAGGAGCTTTTGAAAGAATTATAAGCTTTAAAAAAGTTAGCGTGATTTATAAACTGTTCTTGGAATATAATCAGTCACTATGTTTTCACAAGTGTGTTTGAAAGCATAATATTCGTCCTTGTGCTACTTGATTACGTGCCTGAATGCTTGTTAGAAAGGAAGATTGGTCATTAAGGACCTAGGAATGAGTTGAGAAGCTAGCATGAAGTATATGAGTGGTAATCTTTTCTTGGGGACTATGATTGCCTAATATGATAGTAGTATACATGATATGTGACTATTATTGGTATTAATGCCTACAAATGGTTTTGGTTTTAAGGGGTAGGGGAATTCTCACTGAGTGTGTAGTTGCTTATCCCTTTACTTATTCCCTTTCCCATGTTCAGTTTGAGCAGGTATAAGAGATATTCTGAAGTTATTTTGATGCCAACCCCTCAGAAGTTTTTGCCAGCTTTACAAGTGTTCGATCTACCATGTTATGAATATTTAAGTTATCTGACAGCATATAGTCGGCTCTGTACCTGTATATATATCATTCTGACCCCAGCTTGTTAGTTGGTTGATTGTGATTAATCCCGGGCGAGTGGCCCGAGGGTTGAACCTGCGTTATTTCAGCAAATGTTATACCTTATTCCTAGTTTACAAGTACCCTTAGCTGAGCTAAGACCCTAAGATGTTGCTAAAATAGGGGAAACTCTTGTAGTTTTGTTCCAGAATAACTATCTAAATGCTAATTCGAACCCTCGATCTTCAACAGCCTTAGGGATTTCCTACTAGGAAGTCCTGGCGGTGTCACCCCTCCTCGGGTTAAGGGAGTTACACTAGAAGAATATAATAAGTATGAATTGTGTGCTTATATAGATAGTCGTTGTTCTTTATGCTTTGGAAGAGATCATTTTTTTTTTCCTCATTTCATTTGGAAACAAATTAAGAATAATTTGCAAGTGAGAATAGAATATCGTAGCATTATGAGCTGTAATGAAGCCATAAAAGGATTGTCTATAGCGATAGGAGGAGTTCAATACATATGTTATACGAATCTTTTGAGCTAACCACGAATCATGAGAACAATTTTCAGAGCTATATGTTCTATGATGCCAACCCTAAATCAAACCATATGCACCATAAATGGTGATTCTATTCCTATTGACAAATTAGATAATGGCGACATTCATAAAAAAATAGAGTTTACCGCAACCAATATAGTGAGAAGGTAATTCACGCATAATGTGAAACTCCACTAATAATTTTTCTATTTGAACTCAACATTAAAGAATTGATATATATCTTTGAGGGCAACATATTTAGTCATGCACATCAAATCCCTTAGAGGTAACTCATTTCAAATCTATGTATGGCAAGTCCTTTTTTCCCCTCAATTGTTTAAGTTTCATTACAAAAGGTCATTTACGGAGTTTCATTTGAACTTTAAAATTTCATTTTCAAAAGGAGCACGAGATTAGCTGAAGCTAGTCCAACTTTTATCGAGTTTTGTGCCGCTGTTGTTTTGATCATAAAATGCATATAGAAGGGTCCAAATTAGTTTTTTAGAAAGATAATGAAGTCTACTTTTAGTTTTGTAATTTGTTTCAAACTAAGTCTTGTTATCATTATCAAAATAGGGTATAGAAGCCAAAATGTATGTGCTACTAGTTTGTTCAAGTTATTAGTTCAATTTTGTTATAAATATTTTTCTTAGCTAGGATGCTTCATTTTGGATGTGCAAGTAGTTATATGAAAGCTTAGCAATTCTAACTTGTAGTCATGTAAGAAAAGTCAGTGCAAGTCAAGAGCTATTAGGAGAAAAGAATCATTGTTCCTAAGCTACCGGTTATAGGACCACAACAAGCCACCTTAATTCATGCAACTGGTTCTTACTCTTCATAAAGGCTTTCAATGTGACTCAAGTTTGAGGATAAAATGGACATCACAGAGTTTCATTTGGATTTTGAATGATACATTTTGAATAATACAATAGAAATTTGCAAATTTTTGAGTTTGGAGGTCATGCAGATTAATCTAGTAGCTCATCAGTGTAATAGGCAAAAATTTGAATGGTTGTAGCACAAGGTTGGTTGAAGGGGAGAAAATGTCCCCATGCATAAGTTAACATTAAAGATGTCATATTTTTAATGAATTAAGTTTCACGTGAATTAGAAATTATTTGCCCATTCAAATTAAACTCAAAGTTAGAAGGTCACTCTACAATTCTAGTCCAGTATAAGTCTGAGTGTTGACTGTTTATTATTCCATGCTAACCTTATGATTTTACTAAATTTAAGGATAAAAAATGTGGCATGATATTTATCAAAACCATCCTAAAGTTTGGCAGCAAGACTTCAAGGGACCACCTTTTATCTAACTAAAGAAAGTGGGAAAATCTTTTTACCCAATTAAGGCTCTTTTTAGCAGCCCACTTGCAAGTGTTCGTTTTATGGCTAAATTAAGCATGTGCAAGTTGGTTATTTTGCTAAATGAAGTAGCAGCTAATGTATTGGCTTAGCTCTTGTAAAGATAACTCCTCAATTACCCCCTAGCACAAGTAAGAGAGGTGTCAATTAGCTTTTGGTTCAGCTAGTCAATTCAGTTTGTACTTAATTTATACTTGTTTTCTTTTATCTGCAACAAGTTGTCTGTTAGCTAAAAGAGAGACTTATGAGAGGGTTGTATTAGCCTATAAAAGGCCCCTTTCACTACTTATAAAATTATATTATTGAGCATTGAATAAGAAGTTGAGTAGAGTTCTTTTCACCCCTTAAATTCTCTACTCGTTTATCTCTCCTCTTAGCCAAGAAGACTAGTGTTAAAGTGGGTCAAATCCTTGGTGATGTGACTATATCCTTAGGGATGATTAGGAGCCCTAGATTAAGCTTGGTGATGTGATTATATCAACTCTCGATGTAGCTCTTCTAACCATATTAAACCTAACTAGGTGGTGTTTCTTATCCCAGTCGGTGTTAGTTCACTCCTTAACTCCCTTCTTCCCAAGAGTAGATTCATTTGGTGAGTTGCTTTCATATCTTTCTTCCCTTTCTCTTGTTTTTTAACATTTATTGAATTAACTTTTTCTTATTTTACTTTAAAACTCTAAAATTCAGATTTTTAAGGTCATCCTTCATGTTAAAGTGGCTAGCCATTTTTCCCTTGATGTTATCTCATTGGCTTAATGCTCCTTGAGAATATACATCAGGAATATACTGTAGAGTAATAGGAAGGGTTATTAAAGAACTATACTCTAATGACCCCTTAAAATTTTGGGATAAAGACAAACATTTAATAAATCCCAATACCATTATTCGAGCTAAACAAATGGTGTATACATATCAAGATATCCAAGAGTTTTACAAACAAATCAAAAAACTTCTAGTTAAGGTTCTAATCATAAATAGCAAGAGTCCTTGCACAAGTCTTACCTCTAGGGTAAGGAAATGTGCTGATGAAAACAGAGCTAAAGTTGCAATGATCACTAACTATAAAAATCTTGATGATAATGCCATCTTTGATGGCTATTATTTCCCTGATAAAATGATGCTTTTCAATAAGATTTAAGGGGCTTCTAGCTTTTAAAAATGGATTACAAAAGTGAATATTGACATATGAAAGAGGATTTAAAAAAAAAAAAGTGTCACTGATGGATAGTTTTGATCTAAATATACTCCTTAGATATTTCAAAGAAGAATGGATAACATCTTCAAATACCTTTACTATTTTTACTTATTATATATTCATGATATTCTTAACTTTTCTAAGAATATTGAGCAACACAAAAATGATGTCCTAGCTATCACTCAAAGAAGCATTGATCATTGTATTATTCTTGGCAAAATTAAATGCATTTATGCTAAATAAGAACTAGAACTTTTAGGCTTAAAGATTAAAGTTGAGCAAATTATTTTATAACGACACATTCTAGAGAGAATAGAAAAGCTTCCTAAAAATTTAAGGATAGAAAGCAACTAGAAAGGTTTCGAAGATGCCTTAAACATGCTTCAAATTTTATAAAAGACCCAGTAAAGTTTAGCAAACCTTTACAGAAAAACTTAGGAAAGAAGTAAGTTGCACTTGGACTATTAATGATTCAAAGATTTCACATGACTTTAAGAAGTTAAGCAAAAATCTTCCATTGCTTAGTTTTCCTTAAAGAAAATGATTTGATCCTTAAGATAAATGCTAGCAATGAGTATTCGCAAGACTCAAACTTAAGAAGGAGAAATATTCTGTAAACACTGCAGTGAAAGTTCTGACAAAGATAAATGCAATTACCCTATTATAGATAAAGAGAATCTTACGATATGTTAGGAATTGAAAAAGGTCAATTTGTTGACAATATTGGGACATTGTTGACCCATCCTTATGTAATGTGAGGTTTTGATGATAACAAACACAAACGTAATATACACTTGAGTGTGTTGATCGAACAGGTTCCAAACACTGTTTGGAAAACTTTGAAATTGCTTGATTAACCATGGTCGAGAACAGTTTCTCAGAACAGCTGAATGGCAAGGAACTTAAAGCACATCAAAGACATGGAGTACTTCAGAAACAGCTCCGGGAACAGTTCTGAGTAACATCATAGCAACAGGTCTTAAGAACAGTTCCTCAGAACAGCTGAATGGCAAAGAACTCAAAGCGCATCAAAGACATGAAGAACTTCAGGAACAGCTCAGGAAACAATTGTGAGTAACATCACAGCATTAGAGTGACAAGTCAAAATCCTATAGATGCTGTCCGGTTGATTCAACAAGAGTCTTGGTCTGTTATAGGTTCTATTTTCTTAGATTCTTGTTAATATGCCACTTGGAAGATCTTGATTTAACATTTACTTTGAATGGTTTTTAAGAACACTATCTCATATCAGTTCTGAGATTAGGGTTTAGACTCTTTTCAAGCCAAAACGATTTTTTCACAGTTTTTCTAAAATCTTAGGCTGACGGTTTTTGAAATTATTCGAGATATATTTTCTGTTATCATTAAACCCAGGGTAAGTTATTTTTTGGCTTTGAAATATATTGTGGAGATTTTGAGTCTAGCTTTTAGGGGCAATCTTTTACAAAATAAGCCAAACTCTTATTTTCGGAATATGAATAAGAAGATGAGAAATTTTGGGATTTGGCTACTGAAAATATTCGTGGCTTCCCATAATCTGTTGTGCTGCAAAAAGATCTTATCCTTGCGGCTCAAGCACACAAAGATCTTGTTACCTTCTACTATTTAAGGAGCTCCTCCACCTCCACATGAAAATAAGTTTTTCACACGGTTTTCACATAAAATTTTCAAAGGGTTTCTTACACAGTTTTTCAAGGAATTTAACTTGCAAATCATATTTTCAGAAAAACCATCAAAGTGTGTGTGAAAATTGAGTCATCTTCCTTGGCATACTAGGAGCAAAATTGTACCTTACATTCGCTTAACTAGAAGCACAAAAGTGAGGTGTATTTTTATTCTCTTCTTTCATCAAAGTGAGAGTTGAGTGTGTCCAAGCCTAGGGAGGCTTTGGACGTGGGTAATTTGTCTTGGGAAGACAATTACGTGAGTGTGTCCAAGTCTAGGAGACTAGAACGTGGTGTGTAACTAGTCTAAGGGTAGACAGTTACATGTGTTGCAATTGTAACAGAGAATGTTACCTTTGTAATGTGTTTAGCCCGTATAGTGGAAGTGTGTGAAAATCCTACTGGGGTAGGTCGTGGTTTTCGCCTCGGTTGGGCTCGAGGCGTTTCCACGTAAAAATCCGGTGTTTACGCTTTTCTACTTATTTTCGCTGTCTTATAATTTCTAAGCACTTAATAAACAGTTCGTCCGAACAAGGTCTAAGCCTGTTTCCAGAAAATTGCGAAAATTTGATAACACAATTCACCCCCCCTCTTGTGTTCGTGTACTCTCAAATCTAACAAGTGGTATCAGAGAAGGTTCTCATTAGAAAGATTAACATCTTGACAGATCCTAAACATGAGCACACCACATGACATGCTTGAGGGGCAATCCATAACTCGACCACCATACTTTAATGGTCAACATTATAGTTGGTGGAAGAATAGAATGGAAAACTACATTCAAACTGAGGACTACGAGTTATGGATTCTTATCAAGAGTGGACCACTCATTCCCACAAAAGTGATCGAAGATGGAAGCAAAGTTCACAAAAAGCCTGAAGAGTTCAATTCCGAAGACTTCAAGATGATGAAGAAAAACGCCAAAGCCAAAAAACTCTTGTATTTTAGTCTTGGACCGGATGCGTACACTCGCATTTCTGAGTGCGAGTCAGCCAAGGACATATGGGACGCCCTTCAAGTAGCTCATGAAGGCACAAATCAAGTGAAGCAATCACGCATTGAGCTACTTATGAGAAAATACGAATTGTTTGAAATGGGTGATTGTGAAACGGTGATGGATATGTATACCCGTTTCACCCATATAACAAATGTGTTAAAGTCATTAGGAAAGTCCTTCACCACTGAAGAGTTGGTGAGGAAGATCCTAAGGTTTTTAGCTCATTCTTAGGAAGCCAAAGTCACAGCTATTCAAGAAGCCAAGGACTTAAAAAAGATTACCTTGGATGAGGTTATTGGCAATCTCCAAACCTATAAGCTTAGGAGGAATTCTCAACAAAAAGAGGAGACCAAGAAGGACCAAGGAATTGCTCTAAAAGTCATGAAGGAGGATAGCTCGGATCTTGATGATGAAGAAATGGCTATGATCACCCGAAAATTCAAGAAGTTTTTCAAGAAGGCCAAGGAAAATGCTAAGAAGAAAAACTTCAGCAAGTCGAGGAACAATGATAGAGAACAGTTTTCAGGTTGTTTCAAATGTGGTAAGCTTGATCACATTGTGAAAAACTGCCCTTTGCTGAAAGAGGAACAAGAGCCCGAACAGTCCAGAAAACAGGGCAGAAAACAGGTTGGAAACAGTTCAGCCAGGCGTTTCTCAAGGGCAATGCTTGCGACTTGGGGTGACTCTACCGAGGACGAGGAAGGGACTGAAGAAGAAGATGCTGCTGTAGCTCTTATGGCCAGAAGTGACTCTAACTCAGATGATGAGCCTCTGGACAGCTTAGTTCAACTTAAGGATAAGGTACGTGGTCTAAATAAAGCAAAACTTGAAGAGTTATTATTCACTTTGATGGATGAATGTGATGCTATTAATTCTGAAAACTACATGTTAAAGGAAGCATGTTCTGAGTTAAAAAGGGATATTAGAGAATTAGAGCATGAAAACAAAATCCTTAAAAGTGAAAAAATTGAAATTGATATGAAGAATATTGTTTTGCATGAAGACCTCAATAAGTCCAAAGAGACCTTAAGTATGAAAGAAGAAGCTTTTGCTACTGACTTCACTAAGCTTGAAAATGAGTCCCTTGAACTGAAACAGAAGGTTGAATCCCTGCTTATTGAGAACAGTAAATTGCTTGAAAAATTAAAACAAGTAGAATCAGACCTTACTGCAAACAGGCGCTGAAACAGGTTCTCATAGGCACTGAATTGGCTGAACACTCACTTTAACCGAGGCAAAAGAGGATTAGGCTTTGTGACTACGCACACCGTTTACCCTGTTAATAGAAAATATGTGGGATTACCTGAAAATATTGTTTGTTTTCATTGTGGTAAAATGGGGCATTATCAGTATACTTGTCTTATAAGAAGGTATGCCATGGAAAAGAACTTGATTCATGTAAAACAAATATGGGTTAGAAAAGATGAGATTTGCACGCCTAAAAGAATGGGACCCAAGTGGATCTGGGTTCCCAAAACTAACCCTTAATTTGTCGTGCAGGCTAAAGTGAGGGGGAACAACCGAGCAAACAACTCAGGAAACAACCACTTGTGGTATGTGGATAGCGGTTGTTCACGGCATATGACTGGTGAAAAATCAAACTTCCTCTCACTTACAGCCTCTGATGGAGCGCGTGTGGCATTTGGAAACGACAAATCAGGGACAATTGTCGGTATAGGTAAGATAGGTGAGTCACTCCCCCATTCAATTGACAATGTATATCTGGTGGATGGTTTACAACATAATCTACTCAGCGTGCCCCAACTGTGTGATAAAGATAACCTAGTGGTGTTTTCTTCAAAACAATGCTTGGTTGTTAATATCAACACAGGAGATGTTGTGTTGAGGGGGAAGCGACACAAAAATGTGTATAAAGTAAGTATTCTCTCACTTCCCCAAAACAATCTGACTTATTTAAGTGCTTTAAATAATGATGTTATGCTTTGGCACAAGAGACTAGGTCATGCAAGTCTCTCACTCTTGAATAAACTTGTTACTAAAGACCTAGTAGTCGGCCTACCTTCCATCAAATTCAATGACGACAAGGTATGTGACGCTTGTGCCAGGGGTAAACAAGTCAAAGCTTTTTTTAAAACTGAAAAACTGTGTTACCACTACCCAACCTCTTAAGATGCTACATGTGGATTTGTGTGGTCCTATGAGGATCACAAGTCGAGGTGGGAAGAGGTATGTGCTTGTGATAGTGGATGATTACTCTCGTTTCACATGGACCTTGTTTTTGGCTTCTAAAGATGAAACATTTGAAAAATTTCTTGCATTTCTTAAAAAGGTTAAAAAGAGAGTAGGACACTTATTGGTTTGCCTAAGGTCTGATCATGGTACAGAATTTGAAAATTCAAGCTTTATTGACTATTGTAATGAGCACATTGTTGATCATAACTTTTCAGCCCCAAGAACACCCCAGCAGAAGGGGGTGGTAGAGCGAAAAAATCATACTCTAGAAGACATGACGAGAACAATGCTTGTTGCTAGTGGTCTTCCTAGAAACTTTTGGGCCGAAGCCTTAAACACATCGTGTTACATTATAAATAGATGCATGACCAGACCCATTCTAAACAAAACTCTTTATGAGCTTCTCAAGGGTAGAAAACCCAATATTACTCACTTGAGAGTATTTGGTTGTAAATGTTTTGTGCATAATAATGGGAAGGATGCCTTAGGAAAATTTGATCCAAGGAGTGATGAGGCGATATTTCTTGGTTACTCCTCACACAGTAAAGCATACAAAGTGTTTAATAAACAAACCTTGTGTGTTGAGGAGAGTGTGCTTGTGTTATTTGATGAAACTAACTCTCTTGTTGAGGATGATGCACAGGATACAGAGTTTGCACTGGGCCTAGCTAGAAAAGACTCATTGCTCACACATGAGATAGGTAAGAGTTCCGAGCGTGGAACAGAACCGGGAGCTGTTTCCTTAGAAGGAGAGCAAGGTCAGAATCAGACAGGGGGAAGCACTGCTAAACCCAGTTTGGATCAAAACCAGCCTAAATCTTCCAGAACTGGCTCAGAAACAGGCTCCAGAATAGGCTCGGAAACAGTTTCTGAACCTGTTTCACCGAGTATTCCAGCAAGACTAGAAAGCGTGTCTATGGACCCCCTTACTCCACGACCATGGAAGCATCAAAGTTCGCACCCCCTTGATCAAATTCTGTCTGACATTAATACAGGAGTGCAAACTAGATCCAAGCTTAAAAATTTCTGTGCTTTTTATGCTTTTCTCTCTAATAGTGAGCCTAAAAATGTTAATGAAGCTCTTGCAGATTCAAATTGGGTTACAGCAATGCAAGAGGAGCTTCATCAGTTTGAAAGGAACAAGGTGTGGCATCTTGTACCTCAGCCAGAGAACAGATCAATCATTGGCACCAAGTGGGTGTTCCGAAACAAGCTTGATGAGTTCGGAACAGTCACCAGAAACAAGGCCCGGCTGGTGGTTCAAGGCTACAACCAAGAAGAAGGCATTGATTATGAAGAAACCTTTGCACCTGTTACAAGGATTGAGGCCATTCGAATCTTGATAGCTTTTACAACCCACATGGAGATCAAACTCTATCAGATGGATGTCAAAAGTGCATTCCTCAACGGATACCTTAAAGAGGAGGTGTATGTGATGCAACCCCCTTGTTTTGAAAGTAAAGAACTTCCTAACTATGTTTTTAAACTTGACAAAGCGCTTTGTGGTTTAAAACAAGCTCCTAGAGCTTGGTATAAACGTTTGTCAAACTTTTTATTAGAAATTGGTTTTAGAAGAGGCAAGGTCGATGATACCTTATTTCTAAAATCTAAGGGGGAACTTTTGTTCATTGTCCGAGTATATGTCGATGATATTATATTTGGTGTAACACACAATGATTTATGTGAAGAGTTTTCAAAAATGATGAGGAGTGAGTTTGAAATGCGCATGATGGGTGAGCTTCATTTTTTCTTAGGCTTGCAAATCAAGCAAACTTCAAACGGCACCATGATACATCAACAAAAATTTGTCAAGGAATTACTTAAGTGATTTGGAATGGAATCGGCTAAGCCCATTGATACTCCCATCTCTCCTTCAACCAAATTAGTAATGGATGATGGGAGTCCCTCAGTTGAGGAGAAATCCTATAGGGGCATGATAGGGTCGCTTCTTTACCTAACTGCTAGTAGGCCTGATATTGTTTTCAGTGTTGGTTTGTGTGCCCGTTTTCAGTCTAAGCCTAAAGAATCACATTTAAAGGCTGTTAAACGGATTCTTAGATATCTAAAACATACACCTGATTTAGCTTTATGGTATCCTAAAGGATGCAACTTTAACGTTGTTGGATATGCTGATGCTAACTGTGCAGGTTTCTTGATTGATAGAAAAAGCACCTCAAGTATGGCTCATTTTCTTGGACCCTGTTTGGTATCTGGGCAACCAAGAAACAACACTCAGTTGCCATGTCCACAACAGAAGCTGAATATGTTGCAGCTGCTTTTTGTTGTGCTCAACTATTATGGATAAGGCAACAACTCAAAGATTTTTGTGTTGACACGGGATGCATTCCTATATTTTGTGATAATACAAGTGCAATTAATATTTCCAAAAACCCTTGTCAACATAAAAGGACTAAACATATTGACATTCGTCATCATTTTTTGAGTGACAATGTTGAAAAAGGCTTGGTTTCACTAATAAACAAATTGCTGATGTTTTCACCAAGGCACTGAATAGAGAATAGTTTGAGAAGAACAGATTAGAACTGGGTCTGATTAAAATGACTTGAGAATGCCTAATTAACCCCCAATGCTTGTCTAGTTAAAGGGCTTTTCAGGTCAAACTTGTTAAAATTATTGGTTGTAGTCAAACTTTGTGCTATATTTAGCACATGTGTGGAATACAGCTTGTTGACACTCGTTGAGGTCTGATGATATTACCCTTATTGTCCCATGTTACCAAACAACTGACCGCAGAAACAAGCACCAAGAACAGGTATGGCCACTGTTTGTCACTTTATGCAAATCAGGTAGTTAATTCCGTTGTTGAGAATTTTTTTTGAAGCGTGCGTGGCTGGGAGATTTAATGCTCCTCTTTTCCGGTTGAAAGCCAGTTGACCCCTTAACTCCCTTGCCTGCTCACGTCGCTCATCAGCCACCAAAAATCTCTCTCAATCTCCCTCTCTCACTCAAACCAAAACCCTAATCTCTCAAAAAACCCAAGCTTCTCTTCACCATCAATGGCGAACTCCGGCAGCAGTTCCTTCACCTCTGAGAAATGCAGCACCACCACCTCTCAATCTCCAGTCTCGAAGCGCACGCGCATGGCGTCTCTGCCAATGCCCACGTCTCTGCCCTTGTCGGCGGCTGCAGCACCAGTACCACTCAGAGGTACGGGGTTTAATTCTCTACCCCCTTTGCCTCTTTACTCTACAATTTTTGGTTTTTTGAAGTGTCTAGACTTGCGAACGGTGGGGCTGAAATTGGTTGATGTTCCTCCTATATTTGGATGGGATTTGGTATTGTTCAACCCTAATGTGGAACCTACTGGGTCTAAGGGTGTTCTTGAAACCAATGCGGGTCAAGCTGTGTCTGATGATGTTCTTGAAGTAGACACGGCACGATTAGGGCCTGAACCTGTTTCTGAACTGGGTAAAGTCCGAACGGGGTCTGCACCCATTTTCTTTGACAGAATGGATGACCCCATCATTAATTTGGATCGAGTGGAAGACCTTGAGGAGACTAACAGTGATGGATCTAATTTAACCATAGAGGTTCTCCAACCGCAGCCCTTCCAGAAAACTAGACCGGATGAATGGGGGCCTAAATGTCGATTTAAAACCACCACTTCCAAACCTGTTTCCACACCTGTTCGTAGACCTCGAACCTGCAGTTCTGGTTCACTCTCTGGTTCTTCTCAGCCAAAAGAAGTACCTAAACCTTCTATTACAAAAGCCTCTACCAAACCTACTAAAGAATCTACCCAGTCTCCATCAGAAAAAACCCAGACCACCCAAACCAAAAGGAAAGCTGTTTCAGAACAAGTACCAGAACAGGTGCTTGAAACTGAGGAGATTGGTTCCAAACAGGTGCCTGCCTCTGCTCCATCGGTGAAGCCTTCCTCAAAAAGAGCCTCATCAAAGAGAAAGGCTGCTTTCCAATAGGTGCCCATAGAAGCAAAGCCTGATGAACCCAAATCCAAGAAAGTCAAAACAACCATGACCACAGTAGCCAAAGTTTCCCATTTTCTCCAAAGGAGTGTGGTACGGGACAAAATTGTAAAAGTTACTTATGTTCAAGATTAGGGTCTGGAGATGTTCTTGTATAAACTTACAGCCCAGGGTTGGTTAGACCTCTTTGCAAACACCCAAAGAGGGTGTTCAGTACCTGATTTAGCAGAATTCTATGCCAACTGTGATGTCACCAATGGTGTGGTGACAAGTGTGGTCAATGGGAAAAGATTACGGTTCAATGCTAAGGAATTGGGAGAAATCCTAGGAGTTCCTGCTGAGGGCTTTGGGTGTATGTGAGGGAAAACAAAACAGTGCTCGGAGCTGAAAGATTGCTCAAATTGACTCAAAGGTTGAGTCAACAAGACAGTGCTCACAGCCAAATTCTCTTCTCCTCCACCCTGACTCAGCTCAACCCCCTGATCCTTCCCTGTTCTGTCTTCCTTTATTTTTCACCCTATTCTCAACAACTGTTTCTCACTATCTGGTTGTGCTTTGTGACTGACAATGGTTTATGCTAATCTTGGTTGGATCTGCTGTACTGCTGTGCCATGCTTGTCTTCTTGTTGTTATTTGTTTATGCGTGACTCGGATGGCCAATATCATTACCGTACCAGATACTTGAGTGTGTCGCAGGTTGTTTTTCCTCCATTACCCAAGTGGTGGTAACTGCAAACACCCTGCTTCTCTTGTTTGACCTGACCACCCTTTTTCAATGATGTCAAAAGGGGGAAGATGGGCATGACCATGATCGTTTTAGTTTGACCTAGCTCCAGTTGACTTCTTAAAAAGGGGGAAGATGGGCATGACCATGATCGATTTAGTTTGACTGAAACTTGCTTCTGTCTTTTATGCCAATATGGTCATTTGGTTTGTTATCATCAAAAAGGGGGAAATTATTAACAATATTGGGACATTGTTGACCCCATCCTTATGTAATGTGAGGTTTTGATGATAACAAACACAAATGTAATATACACTTGAGTGTGTTGATCGAACAGGTTCCAAATACTATTTGGAAAACTTTGAAATTGCTTGATTAACCATGGTTGAGAACAAGTCTTAAGAACAGTTCCTCAGAACAGCTGAATGGCAAAGAACTTAAAGCACATCAAAGACATGGAGTACTTCAGAAACAGCTCCGGGAATAGTTCTGAGTAACATCATAGCAACAGGTCTTAAGAACAGTTCCTCAGAACAGCTGAATGGCAAAGAACTCAAAGTGTATCAAAGACATGAAGAACTTCAGAAATAACTTAGGAAACAGTTGTGAGCAACATCACAGCATTAGAGTGACAAGTCAAAATACTATAGATGTTGTCCGGTTGATTCAACAAGAGTCTTGGTCTGTTATAGGTTTTATTTTCTTAGATTCTTGTTAATATGCCACTTGGAAGATCTTGATTTAACATTTACTTTGAATGGTTTTTAAGAACACTGTCTCAGATCAGTTCTGAGATTAGGGTTTAGACTGTTTTCAAACCAAAACGATTTTTTCACAGTTTTTCTAAAATCTTAGGCTGACGGTTTTTGAAATTATTTGAGATATATTTTCTGTTATCATTAAACCCAGGATAAGTTATTTTTTGGCTTTGAAATATATTGTGGAGATTTTGAGTCGAGCTTTTAGGGGGAATCTTTTACAAAATAAACCAAACTCTTATTTTTGGAATATGAATAAGAAGATGAGAAATTTTGGGATTTGGCTACTGAAAATATTCATGGCTTCCCATAATTTGTTGTGCTGCACAAAGATCTTATCCTCGCGGCTCAAGCACACAAAGATCTTGTTACCTTCTACTATTTAAGGAGCTCCTCCACCTCCACATGAAAATAAGTTTTTTTACACGGTTTTCACATAAAATTTTCAAAGGGTTTCTTACACGGTTTTTCAAGGAATTTAACTTGCAAATCATATTTTCAGAAAAACCATCAAAGTGTGTGTGAAAATTGAGTCATCTTCCTTGGCATACTAGGAGCAAAATTGTACCTTACATTCGCTTAGTTAGAAGCACAAAAGTGAGGTGTATTTTTATTCTCTTCTTTCATCAAAGTGAGAGTTGAGTGTGTCTAAGCCTAGGGAGGCTTTGGACGTGGGTAATTTGTCTTGGGAAGACAATTACGTGAGTGTGTCCAAGTCTGGGAGACTAGGACGTGGTGTGTAACTAGTCTAAGGGTAGACAGTTACGTGTGTTTACCTTTGCAATGTATTTAGCCCGTATAGTGGAAGTGTGTGAAAATCCTACTGGGGTAGGTCGTGGTTTTCATCTCGGTTGGGCTCGTGGTGTTTCCACGTAAAAATCCGGTGTTCACACTTTTCTACGTATTTCCGCTGTTTTACACTTTCTTAGCACTTTATAAACAGTTCGTTCGAACAAGGTCTAAGCCTGTTTCCAGAAAATTACGAAAATTTGGCAACACAATTCATCCCCCTCTTGTGTTCGTGTACTCTCAAATCTAACACAACTTTTTTAGCCTCAAAATAATTTTTAATTAGAATTAACCATAAAGGAATACTTGGTTTCATTTTAAAAAAAAAAAAACTAACTATATGGAAGTTCAAGGACACTCCTATGGTGATAGTTATGACTCAACTAACTTTCTTTCTCTATTGAAAACATATCGGGATCAAAGAGCTATTTGGCAAACATTCTTATGCAAGAGTTAGCCAATGGTAGAACTCCTATCCCACTGTCAATGAAGAATTTCCACTACTGCTGGAATGGCTGTCATCTTCTAGTCAATTTCTTATGGAAAATCTGTAAAATCATTTAACAAAGAGATGTCTTATGGAAGGCTTGTGTTGATTAACTAATGCGGAAAGATTGAATATCACATAGATACATTAACTAAAGTGTCCTCTTGATACTCTGAAAAAAATTAAGTGTATATGCCTAATAAAAATGGTTTAAACAACAATATACATGTTGTATCGATAGTTATGAATACTATTCCAATGATATAAGGGAATCTTAGGGATCAATGGGAAGCTTTTGGGACTAGATTGAATTTGAGTTCAACCTTCCATCCTACCAGCTGGGGTTAGATAGAGAGAATACCACAAATACTGGAAGATATGTTGCAGGGCCTGTGCCCTGGATTTCAAGGGTACTTGGGATGAGCAACTAAACCCTATCGAGTTCTTGTACAATAATACCTATTAGGCAAGCATAGGAATGTCACCTTATGAGCCTTGTATGGTAGGAGGGGTTGTACCCCACTGTATTGGAATTATATTGATAACACTCGTACGGTAGGGGTAGACATGTTGCAAGACATGCTCCAGAAGGTCAGGATAATCCAAGTTCGAATGAAGGCAGCTCATAGTTGATAGAAAAGTCAAGTTGACAAAACATGTCACCTACTGGAATTTGAGATGGACAAGGAGGTCTTTTTGAAAATTTCATTGGCAAAAGGAGCGATGCGCTTTGGCCAGTGGACAAATTAGCCCTAAGATATGTTGGTCCCTACTAGGTGACGAAACGCATTAGCCTAGTTGCTTATAGACTGTAACTCCCATCTGACTTATCGAGAGTTCATAATGTGTTCCATAATGCCATAGTTAAGTAAGTACATTCGTGACTCATCACATGTGATCAAAGTATATCCTCTCTAACTATAAGAATATCTTACCTACAAGGAGCGACTGATGTAGATTTTGGATCGAAGAGAAAAAGTTATGCATAAGAAAACTATACAACTAGCAAAGATGCTTTGGGCTCACCAGACCACAGCTGAGGTTACATAGGAACTTGAGGCAGACATAAGGGAGAAGTATCCTTAGCATTCCATATAATAGGTATATTCGAGTTTAAGGATGAAACTCCTTTTAAGGGGGCTATGATGTAAATACCCTTCGAAAAAATGTACTTGGAAAATTCTTAGAATTAGGAAATTCTGTGAACTTATTGTTTGAAATAATTCTTCCTAGTTTTTCCTAACATGATATTGTGCATTGTTCGTACCATACTCAACCTCATTAGTTAGAACAGGTTGTTGATGGGTAAAGTAGAAGGGAGTCTAGAGTGAAATCATACGTCGTCTTGAGAAAAATTAATATATTTCTCCTGTCAGTCAAGTCGTATAAGTTCGAGCACAACAGGGTGAGGGTTTGGCACTCTACACCTTATCAAGTAAGCAAGAGCCAAAAAAAAAAACAAAAATGTGAGAGAAAACCCTCCCTAGCCGGCCGCCTAAAGGGAAAAAAGTTCTCTCCTCTTTTTGAACCACATTCCTTATTTACTCTTCTCTCCTAAAACACTAGTCAACCAAAAAAAAAAAAAAAAAAAAAGGAGATTCTCCTACGTCCTCCCTTTGCACCACATGACTACACTCTTCTTCCCTCATAGAAGGATTAAACTCTTCTTTGTCTTCTTCTTGAATGATTAAACATCTAGTGGTAAGTGAAAAGAACATGTCTCCTTTATTTTATTTCACTATAGCTAAAGAAAAAGACTTTGTTCTCGATCAATTTCAATTTTTTTTTGTAATTCCACATCCTTATCTCTAGAGTTCTAACGTTATGTGATTTGGGGTCAATGTAGGGGAAAAGCAAGGAAGCGAGAATTTTTAAGTGGAAGGAAAAAGCCTCTCGGCATAATAAGGTTGTTGGATTGCTGATTTTTTTTTTTAAAAAAAATTCTGGATTCTTAAGGAAGTTCGAGAATTTTTGTTATAGGACCCTTCTTCTATGAACTACGACTCAAAATAAAAATTTTATGGTTGGATTAATAGTATTAATCTTCTCAATTAATAGGACACCGGAGCTATTGTGCTGGATTTCGTACTGAAACTTTATCCAACTTACCTGAATTACTGGAAATAGTTGGGAGGGTATGTCATTATAAGTTTTGGACATGTGGGCCATAAGGATGTCTTGTTACACCAGAATTGTTAACAATAACTTTGGAGCTGTATGGAGGAAGATATAGTGTTATTTCTAAAACTGTGCAATTCTGACCCTGAAGTGATGTCTGAAGCTGCTTGCTATTTTTGGCAGAGTTAGGCTAGGAATTTCACTAAAATTACAATGAATAACAATTTTAAAGGAGATCTTGAGAAGTCCACATTAGGGTTTTTTGATCCAATTGGGTGTGTATACAATTTGCTATGGAATTTTAAACTTAGTACTGTATTCTAGCATGCAACTTGAATAGGATGGTCGAATAGTCATGTAAGTTTTAGGCTTGGGCAAGCAAGCATAGGGTAAAATTGGATTTAAGAATGCTTAGAAAGGTGTTAAAAAAACTCTAGAGAGGGCCTAGGGAGTTTGCCTTCTAGGTTAATTCACTGATATAAGTTATTCTTGTTTTAGGTTGAGCTCGAGGCACAAGTTCAGAAGGTAACGTATTTCCTAAATCTCATTGGGGCTGACGTTACTTTGTTCGGGAACCCTAAATTACTCAATGGATGTGGTTTGTCTAACCCCTATCACTACTTGTTTTGCTGCTTCCTATTTATTGCTAAGCTACGTTGTTTTCCTACAAGGTCTTATATGTGACAAATTTTCATAGCACTTTTATTAGTTGAAAACAAAGGCGTTGTGATACTTTGTCAAAACATGTGTTTTGAAAAAGGGCCCTAAAAGGGCAGTTTTATAGAAAATGCTTCTTTTAAGAATGCATTGAATGTGGTGAATGACATATTTGATTGTAATACTAGTTGGACGATAGCCCTACACCCAGTTTAGGTTTCCTATCTTCTTGTATGAGTCACGTGATCTCTCTTGTATACTGACTAGTCACAGTAAAGCAACCTTATAAAGATGACGCATTATTTATTCATGTAGGCAAATGGCTGCCCAATTTCCTGAATCACTTGATATCTACCATTTAAAATATCTTTTTGTTTAGAGAAATTGAGTACTTTTCTTGTAACGATATTAGTTTACTATTCAAGGGAATTTATATGTCTATGTAGCTTTTCACCAAAAGTGTAAGAGTTTGATATGTGTTTGGAGTTGGTTATGTTCTTGTTTATTTTATCAATTTTCTAGTTTACCAACTTTTTCAGGGTATCCTCATGTAGTACTATGTTTTTTAAATTTCGTGTTATTATGTAATTATCGTGGGAACAACAAACTCACTATGAAACTCGGTTGCTTTCAGGTGAGAAATCTGATGCGGAATGTGAAGCAATATAGTGGCTCATTCAACATTTCTGCCCATAAATTTGTATGCATTTTTTGGACTGTTAGTTCCCGAGTTCTTTTACAGTTGTTTAGGTGAATGTAAGATAAAGTTTGACTAAGAGATTATGCTATGCATTTTTTTACAAAAAATTTACCATGGGTTGGACCAGAGAAACTGAAACCTACCTAAGCCTTGTGTCTTTTGGTTAGACATGGCTTGCAACATGCCCAACCATTAAAATTTTGAAAGTTTTCCTTAAAAGGCCTCATTATCTTCTCTTTGGTTTATTAAGAATTTTTTTAGGGTGTTACACTTTGTAATTATGTTCAACTTTTATTCTCAGTGATGCTTTAATTATTTGTTCATTTCTTCTAGCTTTATTAATGAAATTTACTACTTTTCTAGTAACTTTTCATTTTCTTAATAAATTTTTTGTCTAAACAATAGGCCACCAAAAAAATTTTCTTGATAATTATTCATCAAGAAAATAATAAAATTCATAAACACATCTTTTGTGCGGAACCAAAACATCTAAAGTTAGATACATTTATTTGCAGTAGAGGCTACTATGAAGTGGGGAGTCTAATGATCATTTTCACCACTGATTGCATCATGCTATTGCACCAAATCTAAACTCATAGTTCACAACCTAGACTTACCTTTATAATGGAATAATGAGGATTGTAATCCTATAAAAAAAACCTCTTTCTTTCCTGATAATCAGATCCTACATCTAACGGTTGTCCCTTCGCTTTATATGGATTTCATTGATAGAAAAATGAGACTTTTCTATGAAATTATGGGTTTGTATATTTCTATAAAATGTAATGCAACTCCTAACCAGGTATAAAATCCACATTGTACATCACTCCAATGAATCAACCCATTGGGAGCATCCGATGCACTTTTAAATGAAAATGGTTGTGGGAAAGCTGGTAGTGCCTCAGGGAGCCTCGACTGACTTGCAATCATTCATCATGACACATTCAGAATTATTCCACGCACTTATTATCCATAGTAGTAGCTAAATTGCCCATGCTTATAAGCATGCAAAATTATGCCTTGTGGCCATTGACACGCACTGCAAGCGCATGAGTGTCGTAGCCTAGATTAAAATATCGTCCACAAGGATCAATGCAATCTATTAAGTTTTATCCTTGTAAAATGCTAAGCAAAATATACTTTCCATTAGTTTGTTTGACTACTCTAGAAATGACTGCACTAGATGGTCATGATATAATAAACCTAGGAATTCAATCAAGGAAAAACATCTAGGGATTTGTTTTGCCTTGAAATGAGTTAGACCCTCGAATTAAGCATGTGCTCTTCTTTAATTTGGATGATTCAAGTACAACAATCAAACAAAATTCAATTTTTTCTCTCGAAATAAACTGAATTACTTAAACCAATCCAATTGTCATTATTTCAAAGGTTCTTATTTTAGTCTAAGTTATAAATCTTGATCGCCAACTTTGCCCCCAACTTGTAATTCTCTTTCAAGAACTGCTAAGTCAGGTCTAATCTTGTTAATCTAATAGTGAGTTTCTCCTTTCGGTGTTTCATCTAACTATACTAGCAAATCCCTAGACTAAAAAACTACTCACTTATGATTAAAACTAGATCACTTAACATCAATCTAACTAAAACAACTCAAGAAGGAATCTAAGAAGTAAGAGGAAAGTACACTTAGTGATAATGGAGATCTCCTCAATAATCTTCCAGTCTTCAAGTCTCCTCTTGCAAAAGCCTTCCCTTGATTCTTCTATTTTTCAAAATTATTAGAGTGAGTGAAATTTTATGTGAGATAAGAGATAGAGTAAGGAGAGATGATCCTTCTTTCGATTGAGAAAACCCTAGAAATAGCAAAACTTGAGCAATCTCAGCCACACAATAAAGGAAGATGTAGAGTTCTTCAGTTTGGGAGGCACCGTGGTTCGACCATGGCACCCACTAAGCCAGTTTCCTCTTTTTCTTCTTCCTGCCACGAGCGTAAGAGCTAAGGGGACCCCTATGGTGAGTGAAATTACCTCCATTTGAGGGTCCATGTAGGTTCAAAAAGGTCTTAAAACTTGTAAAACGCATCAAAGTAACATACCTAAGTGTAAAATAAGAATAGGGGCAAATCAACCACTAAGGCACTCAATCTGCTAAGAAACAGTAGCAAAAGACCCTAAAATGGTGCACATTTTTAGCAGTTATCAAACTCTCTCATGCTTGAACTATTGCTTGTCCTTAAGTAATTACGAAGCTAAAGGAAATTGTTATTCACAACCTTCTTAGGAAAGACTTGAGTAGCATCTGTATCAATAAAACTCAATCCTAAGTTAGCTCAAAAGTGATTAAAACATTTAGTAATTAGATAAGGGAGTGACATTTTCAAAAGATCTCTAAAGACCGAAATGCCAAATTTTGAATCAGTTACCTAAATCATCTCAATGAAGCACATCAATACATGGAATAGATAGAGCTAGCAAACAACTAGTAGAACCTTACTTTAGTCACATGACATACTTCGCTCATGTTTTACTTTCTTTTTTTTCCGAATTTTGCTTTCTTTTTTTTTTTCCATAAAAGAACGACTATGGATATAGACATCAAACACTTCTCTAAAAATTCATAACATTTAGTCCATTTTTAATAAACCAATTAAACCAAACCACGAATCGACCCTAACAGCCGAAAACTAACTCCCGATTAAATATCATGAAGCAAAACTCTATAGTCTTAGCTTAAGGGTAAGATATGTGTTTGGCCAATGGCTATATATGAAGGTTCATATCAATAAACATGTTTAAAGATCAAAGACGCTAGCAAGGGGTACATCATACACAAAAAGGGTGGCTAATTGGTCAACGTAGCTCAATTAATTAAAGAATGCCTCAATCATTTTGCCTAAATACAAATGCTACTGTGATCTTGAATGAGAGTCAAAGCAAGTTCTAGAGAAATAATGCCTAGAAAGAGTCACTCAAGAAAGGCATAGAGCCTAAAATTGATGAGTTAGTCCTTGAAAGCTCAAAGCCTGACGGGACATCTACCACGATCATCATTAGCTCATTAAGATTCACATGACAACATTTATGCTAAGATTCATTGGGCAATTAACTCGAATTCAACACATGATTAAAACATGAAGCACATTTCCAAAAACTCATTTTCAAATACTTTTATTCACAATTGGGCATATCAGAGAGCAAGTCAAACCAAAGAAGTCTACCTAGTTTTTTCTATCCTTTTTTTCTTATTGTTCAGAATTTTTTCTTCCCTTTTGTTTTTCAATATGCAATCCTAAAATGCAATCCTATGTGAAGTTAATCCTAAACACAAAACTGCTCTATATGCTTCTAATATCTAAAATGCATGAGAGACAAAACTATGGAAATAAAACTAAACACACGAACTACATGTTCTAGCTGACAGTTATCTCTAAATGCAATCATGTACAATATATACAAATCCACATGCTTAAAAACTCAATCATCAGACGCCGTCAATCATCACAACTCACCCATGCTTGGACAAAGCATTGTCTTCAATGCAAGCACATATGACAATAGGTGAGCGGGAGAACCAAGAAGCTCTAGAAAGGAGGAGGAGAAGAAGAAGGCGGGGGTGGCCCTGAAAGATATGCCAATCTCTTCAAGTCTCTAAAAATGCCTTAATGTCTTGAAAGTACTCATTCTAGGAGGCAATCATCCCACAGAGCTTATCATGCAATTCCTAAACAAAAGCATGAAGAGTAGCATTTGTCAGATTGAACATATGCTTGTAGGGAGGCTTGCTGCTCCTGAATGAACCTAAGGGTGGCATAAACCTCTTCATAATCATAGGAGGAGGTTGGATGGGAAGTACTAGGGGCGCCACGGTGCGTAGGTGAGAGAGGTGGTGGGTGCGGGTTATACAATCTTTTCATCACCAGGTAACCATGATAGATTATCCTAATGAAGCAGTGTAGTCCCTTCCACATTGAGAAGTCGGAGAAGTCAATTTGTAGGGTATATCCAGCACAACTAACTAGCCTCGATCCCATAAAACTTTATCAGTTCAAAAGCAGCCTTATCAAGTCACTTGGACCCTGAAACCCTATCCTCCGGGCTAAGCAATGCGGGTGATGATCCCCCCAATCAAAATCCTACCCGCAATACTTGTAGCTGCACTATACAATTGGGTCGCCAAGAAAGACCTGTGGTTGATTCAGTAATTGTTTATCACGCTAAATAAGAAGTACAACTCAGACAACTAAGGGACATTCAGACTATTTTCCTTAGCAGCAGCACCACAAGCCAACATTCATTGGGTTACCCATATAAAAGGGTTTTGAATGAAAGTGCTTTTACATGAACTCATATTGTACCTATAGTCCCCCATAATTTCATACTAAAAGGCATTCGGGTTAAACTCCTAGGGTACACGACACCATGGTAAGTCTAAACCAAGTGAAAAACTAAATAGGGCATTAAAGGCACTAAAGTTCAATTCATATAACTCCCGTTGCAAGTAGAAGGAAATATATCTTTCTTGACATCTCTGCCCACTGAACCTCCACATGCAAAGTACTCAAAAATTCTTCCCATTCCACCCTCTAAAAACAATCAACGCATATCATTCAATAAACCCAATTGATCCAAGAAATCCTCATCAAAACATCTAGTAGCTATAAGAACTATACTACTCAAAGTATTATGTTTAGCAATGTAGTCGAGATTAGTTAAACCCAGAGGGTGATGAGCATTACCTCGATTCATTACATTGTTGGATGTTCGAGATGTACGTGTTGCTCTTGTGGTGCTTGTCCAGACGTTTCTGCTCCTTGAGCGATCATTAGCTTCTTTTTGGGTGCCATGGGAAGAATTTGTGAGTAAGGTGGAAGGTTGTGGAGAAATCCTTAACAATGGATGATATAAAAATATAGGAAGAGAGAGAAAATGGTAGAATTTAGGGAGCTTTGTAACTACGGAAGGGAAAGAGGAAGAAGACGAATAAAGAAAAATGAAAATTTTAGGTGAAGGAAAATGGGAATGGTGAATGGGGGTTAGATGGAGTTCAAATTTAGGGTAGAGAAAGAGACATATGCTGAAATTTGTGTGAAAAATTGGAAATTTAGAAGAATGAAGAAGAATGGGGAGAAATTTAAGAAATTTGGAAGACAAAATAGAAGAACAATTTTTGGGATTAAAGGTTTGGCTATTAATAAGTGCTTTTATATACTTCATTTTTAGGACGTTTCGTAGCACTTTTTCGGGAGTTTATAGACTTAATGTCATAATTTATACTCCTATTCTTGTTTTATATTTGGATATGGATCTTTGATGATATTTGCAGGCTTTTAGACCATTTGACCCAGCAATTGACCCTCATATGAGTGCTTATGGACCCACCACGGAGGTACCCCAAGCCCTATGCCCGTGGAGCAAGAGAAGAGCAGAAGAATTCGGGACTAGCCAAACCCACGGCTTGACCATGGTGAGCCTGTAACTGCTAATCTTTTCATCTTCCTTCATTGTGCGACAGAGGATGCTGTGTTTGTTGCTTAAAAGGGTGTGTTCCAAGGCCTAAAATGGAGAAAAGACAACAACCATAGCCATCTTACAGCTTCTCACACATCTTTCTTTTAGTTAGAATTTTGTTTTGTTTGTTTTGGGAGCAAAAGGAGAAGTGAAGGGAGAAGCTTTGCTCTTAGAGCCTTGAAGATTATTGCATAATTGAAGGGTTGTCATTGTTGTAAAGTTTTCCTTCCCTTCAAACTTATTCTTGAACTCCTGTTTTTAGTTGAATTTACAACATGAGTGAATAATTTTATTTAATCTAGGGATTTGTTAGCCATAGTATTGTAATTGGCCATAGTATTGTAATTGGATCCTTAATCTTTATAATCTTATGCTTATTTCATAATTGAATGATTTACTTCTATCTTGAGATTGAAATTTTATGAGTAGAATTTGGCTAATTTTGCTTGCTTGTGTTAGGTAGTTGAGTGAAGTACTGACAAGTGAAACTCACTACTAGATCACCTTGATAGAACCTGATTTAGCGAAACTCAAGAGAGAATTGCTTGTTGAGAGGAGATTTAGCATTTATAAATCTTCACTCTAGACCAAATCAAAGGAACTTGAGAGAGTGTTAGTTGAATTTATTTGAGCAGTTTAATCTATTTTGAAAGAAAGGATCGAATTCAACTCGATTGTAATTCCTTAAATCGTTCAACCCATGAAAAGTGCATGCTTAATTCTATGATCCAACTCATTACTTGGCGAATCAAATTTCTAGATGCTTTACTTTGATTGATTTCCAATTAGATAATTAGTTTATTAAATGAACTCATTGAAAAGATTAATTACTTAGCGTTTTCAATTAGATATTAGCTCGATAGATTACTGTGGTCGCTGAGGACGACCTTTTAATCTATACTACAACACCCATGCGCTTGTGGACGTGTCAAGCTTTTGGCGTCATTGCTGGGCACCAAATTATTAACTATTGAGTTAGTCTTATGAAACTAACTAAGTGTTTTACTTTATTTTCCTATTCTTTTTTATTACAGTGGTAGTGTTGGTGATTGTGCTTGTAGGCATTTTCCCCTATTTATGCGAAGTTCATTTCTATACGAACCTGATCCTAAGATTGAGCGGACTTTCCATTTAGGGAGGAAGAAACAAAAACTTGAGGAACAAAGGTGCAAGGCTAGAAGGACTTCACCAATTATGGTAGGAGGAGGAGGCAAGCAAAGAAGGACGTTTAGGGATTTTGTTACCCTTGGAGTCCAAGGCATCGCCTCAAGCATTGCCCATCTGAACATGGAGGCAAATCACATTGAGCTCAAGTCGGCTCTTATTTCCATGGTGCAACAATCCCAATTTGGGGGCACCCCATTGGAAGACCCTAACTTAGACCTCTTGGTCTTTTTAGAGGTGTATGACACATTGAAGCTCAACGGAGTCTCTACTAATGCCATTCGACTACGGCTATTTCCCTTTTCCCTTAGAGACAAGGCAAGAGCATGACTTCATTCTTCGCCCCTCAGATGCATCACCACATGGGATGAGCTTACGGGAGCTTTCCTTATCAGATTCTTCCCACCATGCAAAATGGCAAGTTTGAGGAACCTAATCACCAACTTTGCCCAAAAGGATGGTGAGACACTCTATGATGCTTGGGAGCGGTTCAAAGAATTATTGTGGTTGTGCCCTCACCATGGCCTTCAATGATGGATGATTGTTCAAGCTTTCTACAATAGAGTGACCCAACCTGTAAGGTTCACTATTGATGCTGCAGCAGGGGAAACTTTGATGAATAAAATCGAGGATGAGGCCTAAAATTTGATTGAGGAGATGGCACTCAACAATTTTCAATGGTCCCACGAACGAGGCCAACCCAAGCAGGTTGGAGGTATGCTTGAAGTTGATGCACTTACTCAACTTAATGCTAAAGTAGATGCTATGACTCAAAAGTTGGAATAATTGAATGTGAATACTGTGAATTCTAGTGCCCCTCCACTATCATGTGAAATATGTGGTTCCATTAACCATTTGACTAAGAATTGTCTAGTTAGGAGTCCTTTTGCCCAAAACACTAGCGACCAAGTCAATTATGTTAATAATTTCAACCTGAGACTGACCAATGACCCTTATTCAAATACTTACAATCCACATTGAAGGAACCATCCAAATTTCTCACATGGGCCTAACCCTTCTACTATGCCCTAAATGAATGTTAGGCAACCCCCTAAATTTCAAAGACCTCCCTTTCCCCAACAAGCTCCCCAAAAGTCCAACCTAGAAGCGATGATAAAAAGTATGTTTTTGGCAAAACAAAAGCCAGATGAGTATACAAAGCAATTAGCCTCTAAAATTGATGTGCTTACTACTCATAATAAGATGTTGGAAGCCCACATAGCCCAGCAAGCTAGCTCTTCATCTGTACCTCTTGGTAAATTCCCAAGTAAGGCTGAGCCAAATCCTAGAGAGCAATGTAATGCCATGATCCTAAGAGGAGGTAAACAACTTGAGGGACTAAATGAGGTACGCAATGATGAGTCTTTGCATGATAAGCATGATGATAATGTTGAGATTATTAAGAAAGAGGTATCTATTCCCTCTACTGATTTGCATAAAGATGATTCTATAAAGGATGCTAATGTGGTTCCTAAAGATTCTAAGCAAACGTCCCTGAAACTTTACACTCCGTCTTTACCATTCGCTCAAAGAATGGCTAAGGTTAAGCTTAATTTGCAATTTGGGAAGTTTTTAGAGATCTTAAAGAAATTATACATTAATATCCCATTTACTGATGCTTTATCTAAAATGCCCTCTTATGCAAAGTTTTTGAGAGAGATTTTATCTAATAAAAGAAATCTAAAAGAGCGTCCGACTGTTGCCCTGACTAAAGAGCGTAGTGCCACGATCTAAAACAAGCTTCCGCTAAGCTTAAGGATCCTGGTAGTTTCTCAATGCCTTGTCCGTTGGGAAATGTCTCTATTGAACGCGCTTTATGTGATTTGGGATCAAGTGCGAGTTTGATACCCCTTTCTTTGTGTGAAAAGCTGGATTTAGGAGAGATGAAACCTACCACCATTTTCCTACAATTAGTGGATCGTTCTGTGAAATACCCTGTGGGTATTTTAGACGATGTCCCAATTAAGGTGGGAGATTTATATATTCCAGTAGACTTTGTGATACTTAATATGAAGGAGGATACGCGTACCCCCATCATTCTTGGGAGGCCTTTCTTGGCCACCACTGGGTGTCATACTGATGTCAAAAATGGTAAGCGGTCTTTTGATATGGGAGATGATCATGCGGAGTTCAACTTGTTTATGGCTTCTAAATTTCCGTCCATTTTCGATGAATGCCATATGATTGATGTGGTTGATGGTTTGGTATGAGAAACCATTTCTAACCATGAATCTAATGACCGTCTTAAGCTTTGTATGTTGAATGATACTTCTACTAAAGATGCCAACGCCGAAGTAGCAATGTGTCCTCAATTCTTGGAAGCCTCTCCACAAGTTCCACCTACGCTGGCTAAAGTAGAAACCTTGGTAATTGATGCAAAGTCCTTGTCTGATGAGGAGCACGCTCCCCAGGTAGAATTGAAACCACTTTCTTCTTCTTTGAGGTATGAGTTTCTTGGGCCTAATTCTACTTATCCTGTGATTGTTAATGCTAGTCTAAGTGCGTCTCAAATTGACTCTTTGCTTAGAATACTTAGAATGCAATGTAAGGCCATAGGATATACTCTTAATGATCTAAAAGGAATTCAACGGTCTATGTGCACAGATTATAGTTTGATGGAACATGACCATAAGCCTTCAATTGAGCACTAAAGAAGGTTGAATCTAATATGCAAGAGGTAGTCAAGAAACAAATTTTGAAACTACTTAAAGCCAGCATTATCTATCGTATCTCCGATAGTAAATGGGTAAGCCCAATCCATGTAGTACCTAAGATAAGGGGAATGACGATCATAAAAAATGAGAATAATGAGCTAATTCCTCCTAGGATTGTCACAGGATAGCGTATGTGTATTAACTATCGAAACTTGAATAAGGTCACCTGGAAGGACCACTTTCCCCTTCCCTTTATAGACCAAATGCTAGAAAGGTCGGCTACAAATTCATATTTTTGTTACTTAGATAGGTATTTGGGCTTCTTTCAAATCCCTATTCATCCTAGTGACCAAGAAAAGACCACCTTTACTTGTCCCTATGGTGCATTTGCTTATTGGAGAATGCCATTTGGGCTATGTAATGTCCCTATTACTTTTCAGTGTTGAATGACAGCTATTTTCTTTGATTTTATTGAGGACATAATGCAAGTCTTCATGATGATTTTTTGGTGTATGGTACAACATTTGACCATTGCTTGAATTATTTGGCAAAGGTCTTGTAATAGTGTGAAGATATAAAGTTGGTCTTGAATTAGAAAAGTGTCATTTTATGGCACAATAGGGAGTTATCATAGGTCATATTGTCTTTAATAAGGGCATTGAGGTTGAAAAGCAAAGGTAGAGGTGATTAAAAAAATTACCCCCCAACTTCTGTAAAGGGTGTTAGGAGTTTTCTTGGACATGTCAATTTTTACCAGCAGTTCATAAAAGATTTTTAAAAAATTACAAAACCACTCACCCATTTGCTTGTCAAGGATGTGCCTTTTGATTTTAATGAAGAATGCTTCTATAATAAAGGATGTCCCAATTAAGATGGGAGATTTATATGTTCCAGTAGACTTTGTGGTACATAAGATGGAGGAGGATACACCCACCAACATCATTCTATGGAGGCCTTTCTTGGCCACCGCCTGGTGTCGTATTGATTTCAAAATAGGTAAGCTATCTTTTGATGTGGGAGATGATCATGTGGAGTTCAACTTATTTAAAGCTTCTAGGTTTCCTTCCATTTCTGATGAATGCCATATGATTGATGTGGTTGATGGTTTGGTGTGGGAAACCATTTCTAACTATGAATCTGATGACTCTCTTGAGCATTGTATGTTGAATGATAGCTTTATTAACGATGCCAATCCTGAGGTAGCAATGTGTGCTCAATTCTTGGAAGCCTCTCCACACCTTCTACCTACGGTGGCTAAAGCAGAAACCTTGGTAAGTGATGCACAGTCCTCGTCCGATAAGAAGTGCGCTCCCTAGGTAGAATTAGAACCACTTCCTTCTTCTTTGAGGTATGTTTTTTTTGGGCCTACATTCTACTTATCCTGCGATTGTTAACGCTAGTCTAAGTGTGTCTCATATTGACTCTTTGCTTAGAATATTTGGAATGCATTGTAAAACTATAGGATATATTCTAGATGATCTAAAAGGAATTCACCCGTCTGTGTGCAAGCATTGTATTTTGATGGAAGATGACCATACGCCTTTAATTGAACACCAAAGAAGGTTGAATCCTAATATACAAGAGATAGTCAAGAAGAAAATTTTGAAACTACTTAAAACCTACATTATCTACCCTATCTCCGATAGTAAATGGGTAAGCCCAATCCATGTAGTACCTAAGAAAGGGAGAATGGCGATCATAAAAAATGAGAACAATAAGCTAATTCCTCCTAGGATTGTCACGGGATAGTGTATCTGTATTGACTATCGGAAATTGAATAAGGCACCGAAAGGACCATTTTCCCCTTCCCTTTATAGACCAAATGTATTAAAGGTTGGCCACAACTTGATATTTTTCTTACTTAGATCAGTATTCAGGTTTCTTTCAAATCCCTATTCATCCTAGTGACCAAGAAAAGACCACCTTTACTTGCCCCTATGGCACATTTGCTTATTGGAGGATGCCATTTGGGCTATTTAATGCCCTCGCTACTTTCCAGTGTTATATGATGGCTATTTTCTCTGATTTTATCAAGGACATAATGGACGTCTTTATAAATGATTTTTCGGTGTATGGTACAATATCTAACCATTGCTTGAATTATTTGGCCAAGATCTTACAAAGGTGTGAAGACAAAGTTGGTCTTGAATTGAAAAAAGCGTCATTTTATGGTATAAGAGGGAGTTGTCTTAGGTCATATTATCTCTAATAAGGGCATCGAGGTTGACAAAGCAAAGGTGGAAGTGATTGAAAAATTAACCCCACTAACTTCTGTAAAGGGTGTGAGGAGTTTTCCTGGACATGTCCGTTTTTACTGGCGATTCATAAAAGATTTTTCAAAAATTACAAAACCACCCACCCATTTGCTTGTCAAGATGTGCCTTTTGATTTTAATGAAGAATGCCTCTGTAATGAAGGATTTCCCAACAAAGGTGGGAGATTTATATGTTCTAGTAGAATTTATGATACTTAAGATGGAGGAGGATACGCGCGACCCCATCATTCTATGGGGGCCTTTCTTAGCCACCGTCGGGTGCCGTATTCTTGTCAAAATAGGTAAGTTGTCTTCTGATGTGGGAGATGATCATGTGGGGTTCAACTTGATCAAGGCTTCTAGATTTCCTTCCATTTCTGATGAACGCCATATGATTGATATGGTTGATGGTTTGGTGCGAGAAACCATTTCTAACCATGAATCTGATGACCCTCTTGAACATTGTATGTTGAACGATAGTTCTACTGAGGATGCCAACCCTGAGGTAGTAATGTGTGGTGGCTAAAGCAGAAACCTTAGTAAGTGATGCAAAGTCCTTGTCTGATGAGGAGCACGCTCCCTAGGTAGAATTGAAACCACTTTCTTCTTCTTTGAGGCATGAGTTTTTTAGGGTTACTTCTACTTATCCTGTGATTGTTAACGTTAGTCTAATTGTGTCTCAAATTGACTCTTTGCTTAGAATACTTAGAATGCATTGTAATGCCATAGGACATACTCTTGATGGTCTAAAAGGAATTCACTCGTCCGTGTGCATGCATAGTATTTTGATCAAAGATGACCATAAGCCTTCAATTGAAAACCAAAGAAGGTTAAATCCTAATATGCAAGAGATAGTCAAAAAGGAATTTTAAAACTACTTAAAGCTAGCATTATCTACCCTATCTTCGATAGTAAATGGATAAGCCCAGTCCATGCAGTACCTAAAAAGGGGGAAATGGTGATCATAAAAAATAAGAACAATGAGCTAATTCCTACTAGGATTGTCACGGGATAGCGTATATGTATTAACTATCGAAAATTGAATAAGGCCACCCGAAAGGACCATTTTTCCCTTCCCTCTATGGAGTAAATGGTTGAAAGGTTGGCCATAAATTCATATTTACTTAGATGGGTATTTGGGTTTCTTTCAAATCCCTATTCACCCTAGTGACTAAGAAAAGACCACATTTACTTGTCCCTATGGTACATTTGCTTATTAGAGAATGCCATTTGGGCTATAAAATGCCTCCGTTACTTTTCAATGTTGTATGATGGCTATTTTCTCTGATTTTATCACGGACATAATGGAAGACTTTATGGAAGAATTTTCAGTGTATGGTATAACATTTGACCAATGCTTGAATTATTTGGCCAAGGTCTTGCAAAGGTGTGAAGATACAAAGTTGGTTTTGAACTGGGAAAAGTATTATTTTATGGTACAAGAGGGAGTTGTCTTAGGTCATATTATCTCTAGTGATGACAAAGCAAAGGTAGAGGTGATTGAAAAATTGCCCCCTCCTACTTCTGTAAAGGGTGTGAGGAACTTTCTTGGACATGTCGGTTTTTACTGGTGGTTTATAAAAGATTTTTCAAAAATTACAAAACCACCCACTCATTTGCTTATGAAGGATATGTCTTTTGATTTTAATGAAGAATGCTTCTGTAATGAAGGATGTCCCAATTAAGGTGGGAGATTTATATATTCCAGTAGACTTTGTGATACCTAAGATGAAGGACGATATGCGCACCACCATCATTCTATGGAGGCCTTTCTTAGCCACCGCCGGGTGCCGTATTGACTTCAAAATAGGTAAGCTGTCTTTTGATGTGGGAGATGATCATGTGGAGCTCAACTTGTTTAAAGCTTCTAGATTTCCTTCCATTTCTGATGAATGCCTTATAATTGATGTGGTTGATGGTTTGGTGCAGAAAACCATTTCTAAGCATGAATTTTATGATCCTCTTGAGCATTGTATGTTGAATGATAGTTCTACTAAGGATGCCAATCTAAGGTAGCAATGTTACTCAATTGTTGGAAGCCTCCCCAAAACTTCTACCTACAGTGGCTAAAGCAGAAACCTTTGTAAGTGATGCAAAGTCCTCGTCTGATGGGGAGCGTGCTCCCTAGGTAGAATTGAAACCACTTCCTTCTTCGTTAAGGCATGAGTTTTTTCGGGTTGCTTCTACTTATCCTGTGATTGTTAATGCTAGTCTAAGTGCATCTCAAATTAACTATTTGCTTAGAATACTTAGAATGCATTATAAGACCATAGGATATACTCTTGATTATCTAAAAGGAATTCACCCATCTGTGTGCATGCATCGTATTTTGATGGAAGATGACCATAAGCATTTAATTGAACAGAAAAGAAGATTGAATCCTAATACGCAAGAGGTAGTCAAAAAGGAAATTTTGAAACTACTTAAAACCAGCACTATCTACCCTACCTCCGATAGTAAATGGGTAAGCCCAATCTATGTAGTACCTAAGAGAGCAGGAATGAAGATCATAAAAAATAAGAACAATGAGCTTATCCCTACTAGGATTGTCACGAGATAGTGTATATGTATTGACTATCAAAATTGAATAAGGCCACCCGAAAGGACCATTTTTCCCTCCCCTTTATAGACCAAATGCTTGAAAGGTCGATCAAAATTCATATTTTTTTACTTAGATTGGTATTTGGGTTTCTTTCAAATCCCCATTCATCCTAGCGACCAAGAAAAGACCACCTTCACTTATCCCTATGGTACATTTGCTTATTAGGGAATGCCATTTGGGCTATGTAATGCCCCCGCTTCTTTTCAGCATTATATGATGGCTATTTTCTCTGATCTTTTTGAGGACATAATGGAAGTCTTTATGGATGATTTTTCAGTGTATGGTACAACATTTGACCAGTGCTTGAATTATTTGGCCAAGGTCTTGCAAAGGTGTGAAGATACAAAGTTCGTCTTGAATTGGGAAAAGTGTCATTTTATGGTACAAGAGGGAGTTATCTTAGGTCATATTATCTCTCATAAGGGCATTGAGGTTCACAAAGCAAAGGTGGAGATGATTAAAAAATTATCCCCACCAACTTCTATAAATGGTGTGAGGAGTTTTCTTGGACATGTTGGTTTTTACCGGCGGTTCATAAAAGATTTTTCAAAAATTGCAAAACCACTCACCCATTTGCTCGTCAAGGATGTGCCTTTTGATTTTAATGAAGAATGCTTCTGTGATGAAGGATGTCCCAATTAAGGTGGGAGATTTATATGTTCCAGTAGACTTTGTGATACTTAAGACTATAGAAGGATACGCACACCCCAATCATTCTATGGAGGCCTTTCTTGGCCACCGTCGGGTGCCATATTGCTGTCAAAATAGGTAAGCTATCTTTTGACGAGGGAGATGATCATGTAGAGTTGAACTTGTTTAACGCTTCTAGATTTCATTTTATTTCTGATGTAGTTAACGTTTTGGTGCGGGAAACCATTTCTAATCACAAATCTGATGACCCTCTTGAGCATTGTATGTTGAATGATAGTTCGACTAAGGATGCCAATCCTGAGGCAGCGATGTAAGCCCAATTCTTAGAAGCCTCTCCACAACTTCTACCTATCGTGGCTAATGCAGAAACCTTAGTAAGTGATGCAAAGTCCTTGTCCGACGAGTAACGCGCTCCCTAGGTAGAATTGAAACCACTTCCTTCTTCTTTGATGTATGAGTTTTTTGTGCCTACTTCTACTTATCCTGTGATTGTTAAGACTCATCTAAATGCGTCCCAAATTGACTCTTTGCTTAGAATACCTAGAATGCATTATAAGACCATAGGATATACTCTTGATAATCTAAAAGGAATTCACCTGTCTATGTGCATAGATCGTATTTTGATGGAAGATGACCATAAGCCTTCAATTGAACACCAAGGAAGGCAGAATCCTAATATGTAAGAGGTAATCAAGAAGGAAAATTTAAAACTACTTAAAACCAGCATTATCTACCCTATCTCCGATAGTAAAGGGGTAAGTTCAGTCCATGTAGTACCGAAGAAAAGGGGAATGACGATTATAAAAAATGAGAACAATGAGCTAATTCCTACTAGCATTGTCACGGGATAGCGTATGTGTATTGACTATCGAAAATTGAACAAGGCCACCCAAAAGGACCATTTTCCCCTTCCCATTATAGACCAAATGCTTGAAAGGTTGGCCACAAATTCATATTTTTGTTAGTTAGAGGGGTATTTGGATTTTTTTTAAATCCCTATTCATCCAAGTGACGAAGAAAGGACCACCTTTACTTGTCCCTATGGTATATTTGCTTATTGGAGAATGCCCTTTTGGCTATGTAATGCCCCCGCTACTTTTCCACGTTGTATGATGGCTATTTTTTCTGATTTTATTAAGGACATAATGGAAGTCTTTATGGATTATTTTCGGTGTATGGTGTAACATTGGACCATTGCTTGAATTTTAGCCAAGGTCTTGCAAAGGTGTGACGATACAAAGTTGGTCTTAAATTGGGAAAAGTGCAATTTTAAGGTATAAGAGGGAGTTGTCTTAGGTCGTATTATCTCTAATAAGGGCATTAAGGTTGATAAAGCAAAGGTGGAGGTGATTGAAAAATTACTCCCACTAACTTCTGTAAATGGTGTGAGGAGTTTTCTTGGACATGTTGGTTTTTACCGGTGGTTCATAAAAGATTTTTCTAAAATTGCCAAACCACTCGCCCATTTCCTTATCAAGGATGTGCCTTTTGATTTTAATGAAGAATGCTTCTATAATGAAGGATGTCCCAATTAAGGTGGGAGATTTATATGTTCCAGTAGACTTTGTGATACTTCAGATGGAGGAGGATACATGCACCCCCATCATTCCATGGAGGCCTTTCTTGGCCACCGCTGGGTGCAGTATTGATGTCAAAACAGGTAAGTTGTCTTTTGATGTGGGAGATGATCATGTGGAGTTCAACTTGTTTAAGGCTTCTAGATTTCCTTCCATTTTTGATGAATGCCATATGATTGATGTGGTTGATGGTTAGGTGCGGGAAACCATTTCCAACCATGAATCTGGCGACCCTCTTGAGCATTGTATTTTGAATGATAGTTCTACTAAGGATGCCAATCCCACGGTAGCAATGTGTGCTCAATTCTTGGAAGCCTCTCCACAACCTCTTCCTGCCATGGCTAAATCAGAAACCTTGGTAGGTGATGCAAAGTCCTCATCTGATGAGAAGCGCGCTCCCTAGGTAGAATTGAAACTACTTCCTCCTTCTTAGAGGTATGAGTTTTTTGCATGTACTTCTGCTTATCCTGTGATTGTTAACGCTCGTCTAAGTGCATCTCAAATTGATTCTTTGCTTAGAATACTTAGAATGCATTGTAAGACCATAGGATATAATCTTAATGATCTAACATTAATTCACCCGTTCATGTGCATAGATCGTATTTTGATGGAAGATGACCATAAGCCTTCAATTGAACCCCACAGAAGGTTGAATCCTAATATGCAAGATGTAGTCAAGAAGAAAATTTTAAAACAACTTAAAACCAGCATTATCTGCCCCATCTCCGATAGTAAATGGGCAAGCCCAGTCCATGTAGTACATAAGAAAGGGGGAATGATGATCATTAAAAATGAGAACAATTAGCTAATTCCTACTAGGATTGTCACGCGATAGCGTATGTGTATTGATTATCGAAAACTAAATAAGGCCACCCGAAAGGACCATTTTTCCATTCCCTTTAGAGACTAAATGCTTGTAAGGTTGGCCATAAATTCATATTTTTGTTAGTTAGAAGGGCATTTGGGTTTCTTTCAAATCCCCATTCATCCTAGTGATTAAGAAAAGACCACCTTTACTTGTTCCTATGGTACATTTGCTTATTGGAGAATGCCATTTGGGCTATGTAATGCCCCCGCTACTTTTCCACGTTGTATGATGGCTATTTTCTCTGATTTTATTGAAGACATAATGGAATTCTTTACGGATGATTTTCGGTGTATGGCACAATATTTGACCTTTGCTTAAATTATTTGTCCAAGGTCTTACAGAGGTGTGAAGATGCAAAGTTAGTCTTGAATTGGTGTCAGTTTATGGTGTTAGAGGGAGTTATCTTTGGTCATATTATCTCCAATAAGCGCATTGAGGTTGGCAAAGCAAAGGTGGGCATAATTGAAAATTTACCCCTACTAACTTCTGTAAAGGGTGTGAGGAGTTTTCTTGGATAAGTTGGTTTTTACCAACGGTGCATAAAACATTTTTCAAAAAATTGCAAAATCACTCACCCATTTGCTTGTCAAGGATGTGCCTTTTGATTTTAATGAAGAATGCTTCCGTAATAAAGGATGTCCCAATTAAGATGGGAGATTTATATGTTCCAGTAGACTTTGTGATACTTAAGATAGAGAAGGATACGCGCACCCCTATCATTCTATGGAGTCCTTTCTTAGCCACGGCTAGGTGCCATATTGCTGTCAAAACAGGTAAGCTGTCTTTTAGTATGGGAGATGATCATGCGGAGTTTAACTTGTTTAAGGCTTCTAGATTTCCTTCTATTTCTGATGAATGTCATATGATTGATGTGGTTGATGGTTGGTGCGGGAAACCATTTCTAACCATGAATCTGATGACCCTCTTGAGCATTGTATGTTGAATGATAGTTCGACTAAGGATGCCAATCCTGAGGTAGCAATGTGTACTCAATTCTTGGGAGCCTCTCCACAACTTCCACCTGCCGGTTCTAAAGCAGAAACCTTTGTAAGTGATGCAAAGTCCTCATCTAATGAGGAGTGCACTCCCTAGGTAGAATTGAAACCAGTTCCTTCTTCTTTGAGGTACGAGTTTTTTGCTCCTACTTCTACTTATCCTGTGATTGTTGACGCTCATCTAAGTGCATCTCAAATTGACTCTTTACTTAGAATACTTAGAATGCATTGTAAGACTATAGGATATACTCTTGATAATCTAAAAGGAATTCACTTGTCTATGTGCATGAATCGTATTTTGATAGAAGATGACCATAAGCCTTCGATTGAACACCAAAGAAGGTTGAATCCTAATATGTAAGAGGTAGTCAAGAAGGAAATTTTGAAACTACTTAAAACCAGCATTATCTACCTAAGAAAGGGGGAATGACGATCATAAAAAATAAGAACAATGAGCTAATTCCTACTAGCATTGTCATAGGATAGCGTATGTGTATTAACTATCGAAAATTTAATAAGGCCACCCGAAAGGACCAGTTTCCCCTTCCCTTTATAGACAAATGCTTGAAAGGTTGACCACAAATTCATATTTTTCTTAGTCATAAGGGTATTCTGGTTTCTTTCAAATCCCTATTCATCCTAGTGACCAAGAAAGGATCACCTTTACTTGTCCCTATGGCACATTTGCTTATTGGAGAATGCCAGTGGGGCTATGTAATGCTCCTGCTACTTTTCTACATTGTATGATGGCTATTTTCGCTGATTTTATTGAGGACATAATGGAAGCCTTTATGGGTGATTTTCGGTGTATGGTACAATATTTTACCATTGCTTGAATTGTTTGGCCATGGTCTTGCAAAGGTGTGACAATACAAAGTTGGTCTTGAATTGGGAAAAGTAAAATTTTATGGTATAAGAGGGAATTGTCTTAGGTCATATTATCTATAGTAAGGGCATTGAGGTTGATAAAGCAAAGGTCAATGTGATTGAAAAATTACCCCCACCAACTTCTGTAAAGGGTGTGAGGAGTTTTCTTGGACATGTCGGTTTTTACCGGCGGTACATAAAAGATTTTTCAAAAATTGCAAAATCGCTGACCCATTTGCTTGTCAAGGATGTGCCTTTTGATTTTAATAAAGAATGCTTCCGTAATAAAGGATGTCCCAATTAAGGTGGGAGATTTATATGTTCCAGTAGACTTTGTGACACTTAAGATAGAGAAGGATACGTGCACCCCCATCATTCTATAGAGGCCTTTCTTGGCCACCACCGGGTGCCGTATTGATGTCAAAACAGGTAAGCTATCTCTCGATGTGGGAGATGATCATGTAGAGTTCAACTTGTTTAAGGCTTCTAGATTTCCTTCCATTTTTGATGAATGCCATATGATTGATGTGGTTGATGGTTTGTTGCGGGAAACCATTTCTAACCCTGAATCTGATGACCCTCTTGAGCATTGTATGTTGAATGATAGTTATACTAAGGATGCCAATCCCGAGGTAGCAATGTGTCCTCAATTCTTGGAAGCCTCTTCACAACTTCTACCCGCGGTGGCTAAAGCAGAAACCTTGGTAAGCGATGCAAAGTCCTCGTCTGATGAGGAGTGCGCTCCCTAGGTAGAATTGAAACCACTTCCTTCTTCTTTGAGGCATGAGTTTTTTAGGATTACTTTTACTCATCCTGTGATTGTTAACGCTAGTCTAAGTACATATCAAATTGACTCTTTCTTAGAATACTTAGAATGCATTGTAAGACCATAGGATATACTCTTGATGATCTAAAAGGAATACACTCGTCTGTGTCCATGCATCGTATTTTGATGGAAGATGACCATAAGCCTTCAATTGAACACCAAAGAAGGTTGAATACTAGTATGTAAGAGGTAGTCAAGAAAGAAATTTTGAAACTACTTAAGACAGAATTATCTACCCTATCCCCGATAGTAAATTAGTAAGCCCAATCCATGTAGTATCTAAGAGAAGGGGAACGACGATCATAAAAAATAAGAACAATGAGCTAATCCCTACTAGGATTGTCACGGGATAGCGTATATGTATTGACTATCAAAAATTGAATAAGGCCACCCGAAAGGACCATTTTTCCCTTCCTTTAATGGAGCAAATGCTTGAAAGGTCGGCAACAAACTCATATTTTTGTAACTTAGATGGTATTTAGGTTTCTATCAAATCCCTATTTATCCTAATGACTAAGAAAAGACCACCTTTACTTGTCCCTCTGGTACATTTGCTTATTAGAGAATGCCATTTGGGCTATATAATGCCCCCGCTACTTTTCTATATTGTATGATGGCTATTTTCTCTGATTTTATTGAGGACATAATGGAAGTCTCTATGGATGATTTTTCGGTGTATGGTACAACATTTGACCATTGCTTGAATTTTGGCCCAGGTCTTGCAAAGGTGTGAAGATACAAAGTTTGTCTTGAATTGGCAAAAGTGTCATTTTATAGTACAAGAAGGAGTTGTCTTAGGTCCTATTATCTCTAATACGGGCATTAAGGTTGACAAAGCAAAGGTGGAGGTCACTGAAACATTATCCCCACCAACTTCTGCAAAGGGTGTGAGGAGTTTTCTTGGACATGTCGGTTTTTATCGACGGTTCATAGAAAATTTTTCAAAAATTGCCAAACCACTCACCCATTTGATTATCAAGGATGTGCTTTTTGATTTTAATGAAGAATGCTTCTATAATGAAGGATGTCCCAATTAAGGTGAGAGATTTATTTATTCTGGTAGACTTTGTGATACTTAAGATGGAGGAGGATACGCGCACCCCTATCATTCCATAGAGGCCTTTCTTAGCTACCGTTGGGTGCCGTATTAATGTTAAAATAATAAGCTGTCTTTTGATGTGGGAGATGATCATGATGAGTTCTACTTGTTTAAGGCTTCTAGATTTCCTTCCATTTCTGATGAATGCCAAATGATTGATGTGGTTGATGGTTTGGTGCAGGAAACCATTTCTAACTATGAATCTGATGACCCTCTTGAGCATTGTATGTTGAATGATAGTTCTCCTAAGGATGGAAATCCTGAGGAAGCAATGTGTGCTTAATTCTTGGAGGCCTCTCCATAAGTTCTACCTATGGTGGCAAAAGCAGAAACCTTGGTATGTAATGCAAAGTCCTCGTCTGATGAGGAGCATGCTTCCTAGGTAGAATTAAAACCACTTCCTTCTTCTTTGAGGTATGAGTTTCTTGGGCCTAATTCTACTTATCCTGTGGTTGTTAAGGCAAGTCTATGTGCATCTCAAATTAACTCTTTGCTTAGAATACTTAGAATGCATTGTATGACCATAGGATATACTCTTGCTGATCAAAAAGGAGTTCACCCGTTTGTGTGCATGTATTGTATTTTGATGGAGATGACCATAAGCCCTCCATTGAACACCAAAGAAGGTTCAATCCTAATATACAAGAGGTAGTCGAGAAGGAAAATTGGAAACTACTTAAAGCCAACATTATCTACCCTATCTCCGATAGTAAATGGGTAAGCCCAGTCCATGTAGTACCTAAGAAAAGGGGAATGATGATCATAAAAAATAAGAACAATGCGCTAATTCCTACTAGGATTCTCACAGGATTTCGTATGTATATTGACTATCGAAAATTAAATAAGGCCACTCGAAAGGACCATTTTCCCCCTCCCTTTAGAGACCAAATGCTTTGAAGGTTGGCCACAAATTCATATTTTTGTTACTTAGATGGGTATTCAGGTTTATGTCAAATTCCTATTCATCCTAGTGACCAATAACGGACCACCTTTACTTGTCCCTATGGTACATTTGCTTATTGGAGAATGCCATTTAGGCTATGTAATGCCCCTGCTACCTTTCAGCATTGTATGATGGCTATTTTCTCTGATTTTATTAAGGACATAATGGAATTCTTTATGGATAATTTTTCGGTGTATAGTATAACATTTGACCATTGCTTGAATTATTTGGCCAAGGTCTTGCAAAGGTGTGAAGTTACAAAGTTGGTCTTGAATTGCGAAAACTGTCATTTTATGGTTTAAGAGGGAGTTCTCTTAGGTCATATTATCTGTAATACGGGCATTGAGGTTGACAAAGCAAAGGTGGAGGGGATTGAAAAATTACCTCCACCAACTTCTGTAAAGGGTGCAAGGCGTTTTCTTGGACAAGTCGGTTTTTACCAGCGGTTCATAAAAGATTTTTCAAAATTTCAAAACCACTCACTCATTTGCTTATCAAGGAATTGCCTTTTGATTTTAATGAATAATGCTTCTGCAATGAAGGACGTCCCAATTAAGGTGAGAGATTTATATGTTCTAGTAGACTTTGTGATACTTAAGATGGAGGAGGATACTCGCACCCCCCTCATTCTGTGAAGGCATTTGTTGGCCACCGTCGGGTGCCATATTGATGTCAAAACAGGCAAGCTGTTTTTTGACGTGGGAGATAATCATGTGGAGTTCAACTTGTTTAAGGCTTTTAGATGTCCTTCCATTTCTGTGAATGCCATATGATTGATATGGGTGATGGTTTTGTGCGGGAAACCATTTCTAACCATGAATCTGATGACCCGCTTGAACATTGTATGTTGAATTATAGTTCTATTTAGTATGCCAATCCCGAGGTTGAATGTGTGCTCAATTCTCGGAAGCCTCTCCACAATTTCTACCTACTGTGGTTAAAGCAGAAACCTTGGTAGCTTATGCAAAGTTCTCATCTAATGAGGAGTGCGCTGCCTAGGTAGAAGTTAAACCACTTCTTTCTTCTTTGAGGTATGAGTTTCTTGGGCCTAATTCTACTTGTGATTGTTGATGCCAGTCTAAGAGCACCTCAAATTGACTCTTTGCTTAGAATACTTAGAATGCGTTGTAAGGCCATAGGATATATTCTTGATGATCCAAAAGGAATTCCCTCGTCTATGTACATGCATCGTATTTTGGTGGAAGATGACCATAAGCCTTCAATTGAGCACCAAAGAAGGTTGAATCCTAGTATACAAGAGGTAGTCAAGAAGGAAATTTTGAAATAACTTAAAGCCAGCATTATCTATCGTATCTCCGATAGTAAATGGGTAAGCCCAATCCATGTAGTACCTAAGAAAAGGGGAATGACGATCATAAAAAATGAGGAAAATGGGCTAATTCCTACTGGGATTGTCACGGGATAGCGCGTATGTGTATCGACTATAAAAAAATTGAATAAGGCTACCCAAAATGACCATTTTTCCCTTCCCTTTATGCACCAAATGCTAGAAATGTTGGCCACAAATTCATATTTTTGTTACTTAGATGGGTATTCAGGTTTCTTCCAAATTCCTATTCATCCTAATGACCAAGAAAAGACCATCTTTACTTGTCCCTATAGTACATTTCCTTATTGGAGAATGCCATTTGGACTATGTAATGCCCCCGCTACTTTTCAGCGTTGTATGATGGTTATTTTCTCTAATTTTATTGAGAACATAATGGAAGACCTTGTAGATGATTTTTCGGTGTATGGTGCAACATTTGACCATTGCTTTAGTTATTCAGCCAAGGTCTTGTAAAGGTGTGAAGATACAAAGTTGGTCTTGAATTGGGAAAAGTGTCATTTTATGGTGCAAGAGGGAGTCGCCTTAGGTCATACTATATGTAATAAGGGCATTGAGATTGGGTGGAGGTGATTGAAAAATTACCCCCACCAACTTCTGTAAAGGGTGTGAGAAGTTTTCTTGGACATGTCAATTTTTACCAGCGGTTCATAAAAGATTTTTCAAAAATTGTAAAACCACTTAGCCATTTGCCTGTCAAGGATGTGCCTTTTGATATTAATGAAGAATGCTTCTGTAATGAAGGATGTCCTAATTAAGGTGGGAGATTTATATGTTCCAATGGACTTTGTGATACTTATGGTAGAGGAGGATACGCGTACCCCATCATTCTATGAAGGCCTTTCGTGGCCGCCGCCGGGCACCGTATTAATGTCAAAACAAGTAATCTGTCCTTTGAGGTGGGAGATGATCATGTGGAGTTCAACTTGTTTAAGGCTTCTAGATTTCCTTCTATTTCTGATGAATGCCATATGATTGATGTGGTTGACGGTTTGGTGCGGAAACCATTTCTAACCATGAATCTGATGACCCTCTTAAGCATTGGATGCCGATCTTGAGGAAACAATGTGTGCACAAGTCTTGGAAGCCTCGCCACAAGTTCTACCTGTGATGGCTAAAGCAGAAACGTTGGTAGGTGATGCAAAGTCCTCGTCTTATGAGGAGCGCCTTCCCTTGGTAGAATTGAAACCACTTCCTTCTTCTTTGAGGTATGAGTTTCTTAGGCCTCCTACTCATCTTGTGATTGTTAATGCTAGTCTAAGTGTGTCTCAAATTGACTCTTTGCTTATAATACATAGAATCCATTATAAGACCATAAGATATACTCTTGATGATCTAAAAGGAATTCAGCCGTTTGTATGCATGCATCGTATTTTGATGGAAGATGCCCATAAGCCTTCCGTTGAACACCAAGTAAGGTTGAATCCTAATATGCAAGAGATTGTCAAGAAGGAAATTTTAAAACTACTTAAAACCAGCATTATCTACCTTATCTCCGATAGTAAATGGGTAAGCCCAGTCCATGTAGTACCTAGGAACAGGGGAATGACGATCATAAAAAATAAGAACAATGAGCTAATTCCTACAAAGATTGTCACATGATAGCGCATGTGTATTGACTATCGAAAATTGAATAAGGCCACCCAAAACGACCATTTTCCCCTTCCCTTTATAGACCAAATGCTTTAAAGGTTAACCACAAATTCATATTTTTGCTACTTAGATGGGTATCCGAGTTTCTATCTAATCCCTATTCATCCTAGTGACCAAGAAAAGACCCCCCTCACTTGTCCCTATGGTACATTTGCTTGTTGGAGAATGCCATTTGGGCTATGTAATGCCCCTGTTACTTTTCAGCATTGTATGATGGCTATTTTCTCTAATTTTATTAAGGACATATTGGAATTCTTTATGGATGATTTTTTTGTGTATGGTACAACATTTGACCATTGCTTGAATCATTTGGCCAAGGTCTTACAAAGGTGTGAAGATGCAAAGTTGGTCTTGAATTGGGAAAAGTGTCATTTTATGGTACAAGGGGGAGTCATCTTAGGTCATATAATCTCTAATCAGGGCGTTGAGGTTGACAAAGCAAAGGTGAAGGTTATTGAAAAATTACCCCCACCAACTTCTGTAAAGGGTGTGAGGAGTTTTCTTGGACATGTCGGTTTTTACTAGCGGTTCATAAAAGATTTTTTAAAAATTGTAAAACCACTCACCCATTTGCTTGTCAAGGATATTGTAACACCCCCAGCCCCTAGGCCAGAAGCGTTACACTTTTCTAACTTCTTACTTAATTCCTGGGACGAAACGGGCAGAATTTCCCCTAAAAAAAAAACTGACCGTTTCCAGGCTAAAAGCCTTACAATAAGTCCCTGTAAATCAACGGAAGCGCAAAACATTTAAAACATAGCTCAACAGCCACACGCCGGAGTTCATAACTCAACGAGCCACTCGCTCGGAGTACACCAAATAGATTGATCATGAATAAAGAAGAAATGGAAGATACAACTCAACGGTTAACAAAACCGGAGAATTAAGATTTACATCTCAAAACATAGCTAAATTAAACCAAGAAGACATCTAACTAACTTGATGGTTGGCTCAGACGGCCATACAGAGCGACCTTTTATACCATATGCATTACATGAACTAGAATAATTGTTTACAGACTTTTATAAACTAAGAATACATTAGATGACTTCATTAAACACATAGGATCCCTTCAAATGAGCACGTACGACGCCTTGTAAGCAACAATAGGTTCCTTCTGGACTTATCTGACTCAACTTCTTCCTGTCAGAAGGAAAACCTGGGGAAAAGGGGGAAAGAGTAGTGGGATGAGCAACCACACGCTCAGTGAGTGTCCCCCAATCCCCTTAAAACCAAAACCGTTGCAGGCAATACTATCTTTACTAGTCACATATCATGTTTCCATACTTTACTATCATAATAGATATTCATAGAACCTTTATGGGAGGATCACTAAACATAAACTTCACTTCGACCACTCAATCATATTTCTAGGTTCCTCAACGACGGAGTTCTTTACTAGCAAGCAGTTAGGCACATGAGTAAGCATCGAAGGCTAAGTATAAGGATCTTTTCTTTTCATAAAATAACTTCCTAACACTCCATTTAAATTACACATGAACCCTCAATCATATGATGTGTATTTAAGGTTATCCTTTTTCATATTAACACTTTTCTTGATATTTCATTCATATAATATACAGATCACGCACATAAACACATATCAAGCATTTAAGTACCTTTAAACATCATATTAAGCCATAGGACACCCTCGCATATCAACGTTCATTCTTTTAGGAAGAAACGCCTTCATTCATAGAATTTTTAACGTGCTATAACTTTCTTTCTCATCTCATACACTTTAAATCAGACAGGTTTGAAATGAATAAGGATGATGCCACATAAGATTAGAATCCCGTTCAACCATATTTAAGAATCATTCGTAATGCATCCATTGAAAACTTTCCTTTAATACATAGGCTAAGAATCCACATTCATCATATTTAAGAACATTTTCTTTAAATCTGCAATGAAACTTTCTTTGAACATTTGAAAGTGTTTCATAACCTTGAGGTTCTCAACCTTTTTGAAAGAGTTTACATTTCGCATTCGTCGTAAAACGACCCTTGTATGCATTTCATATTCATTCCATATGGCCTCTTTGGGCCCATAAAACATTCTTCCTCTTTAAAACGTATAAAATGGCAAAGGCCAATTGCTTTTCTTAACTTCATACAAAAATACTTCTGGCATAAGATCATTACAGGGTGCTGATTGGGTGAAAACCATTCTTGACCCCATAGTGAGACCTAACGCTCACGCTTAAGCTCTTACTCCCAGGATGGCTACATATAACATATCGGACCATTACATTAGCCCTCGTCAGGGCCTCTAGGGTTTATCCGAACTTATCCCCTAGGTTAACATTATTCACATCATATCATTTTGTCCGCAGCACATTATCTTAGCCACTGAAAGCGTATCGGCCATAACGGCTAGTAATCTTGCGTTTCAAACAATAAAATCATTCAACGTATAATTCCCATCTCCCTTTTGTTAAAAACGTTTTAGGGATTCCTCCCAAACATTTTTTGAATAGCTAAAATAGGCCATAGCTCGTTACTAGACATGGCTATTATACATTTAAAACACATGAAAAGTCATTTGCTAAAACATCACCCTTCCACACACATGTTACATTTTAAACATACAAGGAAAAGGGAATACACATATCACATTTAAATACTTCGTAATCATTTCAACACAATGAGCCACACATGGCCTCGCAATCCACATGATTGCGGTAATTTCACAACCCGAACTCCCTTCTCACAAGCACCGTACCACAGGACCTCGAACGCTCATGATTCTTTCCTTAAACCATCCAACTACCCACTCGATTCATCGTTTCATTAATCACAACATATTATCCTATTAGCTTATAAAAATAAAGGGTGAAGTTTAGGTTCTTACCTGAGCATCCAGCGCCATTCAGCGGTGCGCTACGACAAGCGTTCATATGGCCACATTTATTCATGAATCGACAACACTTTATTCAATAAATCAAACATAATTTGATTCTAAACATATACGATACATTTCGAAGCAACTTTCCTAGGCATAAATGTACAGAGAACAGAGGTTCGAGTGAAAACTAAACATATTTCAATAGCTTCGAATTTAATTCGTTTACATGCATTAGTTAGTTTAACTCGAGTCGAACCTAAACAAGTTTATATAACTTCGAGATTAATTCCTTTAACATGCATTAGCTAATCCACTTGATCCGAAGCTAAACACATTTCATTAACCTCAAAATTAACTCATTTGCACGCATCGGTTAATCAATTCGAATGGAGGCTAAACACGTTAAAAGGACTTCGATTTTAACCCTTTTTCATATATTAGCTAACTTGAATAGAAGCTAAGCATGTTAACACAACTTCGATTTTAATTCTCTTTCGCACGTTATCTCATTAACTTGAGTCAACGCTAAACATGTTAATATAACTTCGTTTTTAATTCTTTTTCGCGCATCAACTAATTAACTTGAATCGATGCTAAACACGTTAAATTAACTTTGAATTAGCATCTCAAGCATGAATTACATTCATTGTTTCGAATCGACGCTAAACACATTTAAATTACTTCGAATAAACATCTTAAGCATGAATTACATTCATTGTTTCGAATCGACGCTAAACACTTTTAAATTACTTCGAATTAACATCTTAAGCATGAATTACATTCATTGTTTCGAATCGATGCTAAACACTTTTAAATTACTTCGAATTAACATCTTAAGCATGAATTACATTCATTGTTTCGAATCGACGCTAAACACATTTAAATTACTTCAAATTAACACCTCAGGCATGATTCACGTTTATTGGTTCGAATTGAAGCTAAACGCACATAATTTGCATCAATTTACAATCTCAGGCATCCATTAACTACATGCATTCGATTTAACGCTAAACACGTATAATTCACTTCGAATCACAATCTTAGGCATCCATTAACTATATGCATTCGAATTAACGCTAAACACATATAATTCACTTCGAATCACAATCTTAGGCATCCATTAACTACATGAATCGAACCTAAGCAGGTATAGCTCACTTCTTGCTATTTCTAACGCATCTAACAAACCTAACTTAACATGCAACATCAATCTGCTGAAATTCGTTTGAAAATTAATATTAGTTTAGGAGGCGAAGAACACCCACCTCGATACCACGCTAGAGACACACAATTTAGCTTGAATTGAGGCCAAAATCGAACACCAAAAGCCAGATGCTCCTCTGCTCTTCGTGCGTGAATCGACTAGCCCAAACCCAAAAACCCTAACTTGTGGCTTTTTGAGAAATTTAAGCATGGTTAAGGAGGATTCAAGGTGGGGATTCAATTTAAAGGAGCTGAGAAGTTCGAACTGACCGTGCATGCATGATTTCGACCGCGTATCCAGCCGTCCTTGCGCCAGAATCGGCTCAGCCATGGCCGATTTTCGCTCAGCCTCGGCACAGGTTGGTCGCCGGCAGCCAGGGGAGGCGGATTGGGGCTTGGAACCTGCGAGTATAGCGTGTGTGAGGTGAGGAGATGAGGGAGACAGTGGTGGCTTTTGGGTGGTGGTGGACGCATGGTGTGGAACCGGTGGTCCCTTTCTCTCGCCGGTGACGCGTGCTGGCCGGCGGCAACGCCAGATGGCCGGTCGCCGGTGAGAGAGAGAGAGATTCAAGAGAGAGAGAGCTGCGGTAGAGAGAGAGCGAGAGCAGAGAGCGAGGAGGAGGGGGGGTCGGGGTCTCGGGCTTCTCAGGCCCGGCGTGCCCCCCTTCCCTTTCTGTTTTATTTTTTTTTTTTTTGGGGCTCAATTAACAACATTCTACTGAATCCCGATCCCGTACTTGCTAATGGTTAGGCTTAACCCGAATCGAAACGACCTTCAATCAACATTTCAATTTAAACTTTGGGATTCAACCAAGTAAAACGAAAAACGATTTTAAAAACTCGGTTTAGCGTTGATTCGATAATTTTGTAAGTGACATCGACGGTAACATTAATCAAATAATCGTTCTTTTTAATGAATTTAATCGTCAAAAACTCACACAGTTACTAAAAATACGAATTTAGAACGTAAAAAGGAATTTTAATTAGCTTAACGGAAAACGAAAATGCGGGGTGTTACACTCTTCCCCCCTTAAAAGAATTTCGTCCTCGAAATTCAATATCTAAGTTCGGTCTTTTCTAGAATGCACACACATAACTAGGATCTACGCGATTGGTTTCCAAAAGGTCATTTTGAAGATATTACTTTTTAAATCAAAAGAAAATTGCCTCATGGTATCCAGTCTTCTCCTCGCCAATCTCTTCAAGCGTCTACTCGCTCTATTTAGGCGCCGAGGGCAAATCGCATTGAAGAGAGGCAAATGAGTTGGCGTGGAAAACCATATTGAGTTTGTTTTGAAAAAGAAACATAGGTTTTCAAAGATCTAGACTCAGTTCGCATGGCAAGCAATAATTCTATGCGTATGCATCTATAAGTGGACATCTAAAGGCATGACAATTGAGACAATGACATCTTAAGGTCATGCACTAGCAGTCTTATTCTAAAACATGAATTTAAGTCACTTTCGGGATCACAATGATTAACATGGAGACTACTATAACACATTTAGAGTGATAGAAATGTCACATGGCACCACATAGTATCATTTAAGCATAATGGAATTGCATAATATTAGCAATCCAATATTCTTAAGCTTAGGAGTCTCGGGGAGCATGAACGCGTCTAAAACATACATGGCAAGCAATTTACAAATGGAAAACATATGCACCAACATTCCGATGTCTGTACATCAATCCCAGCTAACCTTTAGGCTTTTTCATTCGCGACAACTTATTCAGGACATGTCAGGTTCGTATGAAGGCAGTTAACTTAGACAGGTTCATTCAAAGGCATAAGGATATTGAGTCATTCCAAAATCAAATCAATTGGTCAGGAAGCTATCACATCGCACCTAAGCAGTAAAAACATCATGTTACATCACATTGATAATGAAGGGACTCAGAGTAACACCTGAATTCACATTGACGTCATGGAGGGGTTAATAACGGAGCATTGAAGGTCAAAAATCATGAATCAACATAAACTAGCGTATCATGTCGAGAAGAATAACTTTGAAATGGAATGCTAAGGCATAATGTAAGTCGATGGTTTTGATGGCGGGGAGACTTCCCGTAAAGTCTCTACTTGGAACCGATTGTCTCTTCAGTCATAGATTCATACAAATGAAGGGTTATGCTCATTCAATACATTAATGTTTGATTCATTGTAAGAATATACGAGCACAGGCTTCTAAGGACGTCTCATCATGCTCTAGATATGTGTGTACATACATGTAACCCGAGAAATGGTAGTGCTACTATGCCAAACGGTGTCGTATCTAGCTATAAGACAACTAGGTTGAAGGTAAGGCCAAACATGCTAAGCAAAGTATAGTAACACAGCGTTGGCAGCACATATGATGGCTAGCAAAGCACTATCCAAGGTTCTCTATGAAACCTACCATGTACCCATAAAAATTCAGCATGCAAGACATGATACGGCTAACCCAGTCATACCATGCCAGGACACTCAGTTATACCCTGCCAGGGATTGTTTTACACACATCCATTCATATCCCTTTAAGTCACGCATTCAAATATGGTCGCAAGTACGTTGGCATGTCATATGGTCTAGGCAAAGAAGGTACAAGGCCAATAAATGCGAATGAAACTCCTATGGTCACAAGATCTTTTTGCTAGGCATATGAGTTTTTAGCCACTCAATCAAACATATGAAACATAGAACTTAGGCATATATTCAATGAGTAACTCCACTACCATTACGAATATCTTAGCACATCATGCAATGATACATACAAGGGTAAGCATTCGAATGCAGAGGCCACAGTCGTGTAGTCATGTCATGAGGTATGTTCACAGTTAGCCACTTAATTATAATGCAAAAAGGGGCTAGTTGCTATGCTATAATTAGATAAGCACGGTTATATGAAGCAAACACTCACATAACTTAAATTATTTGGCCAACTCAGTGGCGCACTCAACTAGAAATAATTTAAACACGTACCAAGTGGTTTATTTACTATACCTCTCACTTATGAAACACACGGATAACCATACTTGCCATTTCATATAACAATATAGGCTTCCAAACGTTTATGAAACCATAGCATGTTGTAAAACACAATGGTTCACAATAATGTTGTACAAGAGTCACCTAAACGGGTATAAACGGCAGCAATCCTTATTAGCATTCTAGGGTCAAAGGTATGCCTTGGGCTTGACCAAAGTAACTAGAGACTAGCCATTAATCAGATAACAAGGGGTAAGAACAGTGGCACTACTGGTCTTACGGGGTACATCAATCCTACAGGTGATCGTAGGAGTCCTTTTGCAGGTCGCTAGCCTTAGGGGGGATCGTCTACGATGTACAATTCCAAAGTCTGCTAGGTTCTTTCTCCCTGAACAAAAGGCTTTAACCTGCAAGGTCCTTAGGTTTTCGAAAGGAAATAGTCTAATTGCTTCTAGCTCTTTCTCTACCAACCTTGAATACGTCTGCTCACTCCATTATGGGGCCCGAGGAGCAAATCGTATTTTAGGGGCAAAGATGGACGTAGAGTTAAGGCCTTCCAATCGTTCAATTCAAATCATATGTTCCTTAAACATTAGATTAAAACTACCAAAGCATATAAACGAAACAACTTTCAATTGAGCTAACACTTATTTCATGCACGATAATACGAATCACTCGGCCTATATCTTAACAAATGGTTCTCTCATCCAACCATTCAGCTTACGGAAGCCGCACCTAACTAGTGAAATGCGCGAACGTTCACGTAAAACTCACATTTGCACACAAGGCAGGCATATGTCACATAACCATACAGTGTTCCTAGGCGACTATATGAAATGCAAGACTCAGGTTGCGGCCTATGGTCGCAGGACCTTTGCTCTGATACCATCAATGTAACACCCCCAGCCCCTAGGCCAGAAGCGTTACGCTTTCCTAACTTCTTACTTAATTCCTGGGACGAAACGGGCAGAATTTCCCCTAAAAAAAAACTGACCGTTTCCAGGCTAAAAGCCTTACAATAAGTCCCTGTAAATCAACGGAAGCGCAAAACATTTAAAACATAGCTCAACGGCCACACGCCGGAGTTCATAACTCAACGAGCCACTCGCTCGGAGTACACCAACCAGATTGATTCATGAATAAAGAAGAAATGGAAGATACAACTCAACGGTTAACAAAACCGAGTATTAAGATTTACATCCCAAAACATAGCTAAATTAAACCAAGAAGACATCTAACTAACTTGATGGTTGGCTCAGACGGCCATACAGAGCGACCTTTTATACCATATGCATTACATGAACTAGAATAATTGTTTACAGACCTTTATAAACTAAGAATACATTAGATGACTTCATTAAACACATAGGATCCCTTCAAATGAGCACGTACGACGCCTTGTAAGCAACAATAGGTTCCTTCTGGACTTATCTGACTCAACTTCTTCCTGTTAGAAGGAAAACCTGGGGAAAAGGGGGAAAGAGTAGTGGGATGAGCAACCACACGCTCAGTGAGTGTCCCCCAACCCCCTTAAAACCAAAACCGTTGCAGGCAATACTATCTTTACTAGTCACATATCATGTTTCCATACTTTACTATCATAATAGATATTCATAGAACCTTTATGGGAGGATCACTAAACATAAACTTCACTTCGACCACTCAGTCATATTTCTAGGTTCCTCAACGACGGAATTCTTTACTAGCAAGCAGTTAGGCACGTGAGTAAGCATCGAAGGCTAAGTATAAGGATCTTTTCTTTTCATAAAATAACTTCCTAACACTCCATTTAAATTACACATGAACCCTCAATCATATGATGTGTATTTAAGGTTATCCTTTTTCATATTCACACTTTTCTTAATATTTCATTCATATAATATACAGATCACACATATAAACACATATCAAGCATTTAAGTACCTTTAAACATCATATTAAGCCATAGGACACCCTCGCATGCTATTCGCATATCAACGTTCATTCTTTTAGGAAGAAACGCCTTCATTCATAGAATTTTTAACGTGCTATAACTTTCTTTCTCATCTCATACACTTTAAATCAGACAGATTTGCTATGGATAAGAATAATGCCACATAAGATTGGAATTCACGTTCAACCATACTTAAAAATCATTCATAATACATCCATTGAAAGCTTTCCTTTAATACACAGGCTAAGAATCCACATTCATCATATTTAAGAACATTTTCTTTAAATCTGCAATGAAACTTTCTTCGAAAATTGAAAGCATTTCATAACCTTGAGGTTCTCAACCTTTTGAAAGAGTTTACATTTCGCATTCGTCGTAAAACGACCCTTACAAGCATTTCAAATTCATTTCATATGGCCTCTTTGGGCCCGTAAAACATTCTTTTACTTTAAAACGTATAAAATAGCAAAAGCCAATTGCTTTTCTTAACTTAGTACGAAAGTACTTCTGGCATAAGATCATTACAGGGTGCTGTTTGGGTGAGAACTATTCTCGACCCCATAGTGAGACCTAACGCTCACGCTTAAGCTCTTACTCCCGGGATGGCTACATATAACATATCGGACCATTACATTAGCCCTCGTCAGGGCCTCTAGGGTTTATCCGGACTTATCCCCTAGGTTAACATTACATCATATCATATTGTCCGCAGCACATTATCTTAGCCACTTAAAGCGTATCGGCCATAACGGCTAGTAATCTTCCGTTTCAAATAATAAAATCATTCAACGTATAATTCCCATCTCCCTTTTGTTAAAAACGTTTTAGGGATTCCTCCAAACACTATTTGAATAGCTAAAATAGGCCATAGCTCATTACTAGATATGGCTATTATTCATTTAAAACACATGAAAAGTCATTTGTTAAAACATTACCCTCACACCCACATGTTACATTTAAAACACACAAGGAAAAGGGATTACACATATCACATTTAAACCCTTCGTAATCATTTCAACAACACAATAAGCCACACATGGCCTCGCAATCCACACGATTGCGGTAATTTCACAACCCGAACTCCCTCCTCACAAGCACCGTCCCACAAGACCTCGAACGCTCATGATTCTTTCCTCAAACCATCCAACTACCAACTCGATTCATCGATTCATTAATCACAACATATTATCCTATTAGCTTATTCGAAAAAAAGGGGTGAAGTTTAGGTTCTTACCTGAGCACCCAGCACCATTCAGCGGTGCGCTACAACAAGCGTTCATATGGCCACATTTATTCATGAACCGACAACACTTTATTCAATAAATCAAACATAATTTGATTCTAAACATAGACGATACATTTCGAAGCAACTTTCCTAAGCATGAATGTACAGAGAACAGAGGTTCGAGTGAAAACTAAACATATTTCAATAGCTTCGAATTTAATTTGTTCACATGCATTAGTTAGTTTAACTCGAGTCAAACCTAAACATGTTTATATAACTTCGAGATTAATTCGTTTAACATGTATTGGCTAAGCTACTTGATTCGGAGCCAAACACCCTTCATTTACCTCGAAAATTAGCTCATTTGCATGCTTTGGTTAATTAATTCGAATGGAAGCTAAAGATATTAAAAGAACTTCGATTTTAATCCTTTTTCATATATTAGCTAAATAACTTGAATAGAAGCTAAGCATGTTAACACAACTTCGATTTTAATTCTCTTTCGCACGTTATCTCATTAACTTGAGTCGACGCTAAACATGTTAATATAACTTCGTTTTTAATTCTTTTTTGTGCATCAACTAATTAACTTGAATCGATGCTAAATACGTTAAATTAACTTTGAATTAGCATCTCGAGCATGAATTACATTCATTGTTTCGAATCGACGCTAAACACATTTAAATTACTTCGAATTAACATCTTAAGCATGAATTACATTCATTGTTTCGAATCGACGCTAAACACTTTTAAATTACTTCGAATTGACATCTTAAGCATGAATTACATTCATGGTTTCGAATCGACGCTAAACACATTTAAATTACTTCAAATTAACAACTCAGGCATCATTCACGTTTATTGGTTCGAATTGAAGCTAAACGCACATAATTTGCATCGATTTACAATCTCAGGCATCCATTAACTACATGCATTCGAATTAACGCTAAACACGTATAATTCACTTCGAATCACAATCTTAGGCATCCATTAACTACATGCATTCGAATTAACGCTAAATACGTATAATTCACTTCGAATCACAATCTTAGGCATCCATTAACTACATGAATCGAACCTAAGCAGGTATAGCTCACTTCTTGCCATTTCTAACGCATTTAACAAACTCTAACTTAACATGCAACATCAATCTGCTGAAATTCGTTTGAAAATTAATATTAGTTTAGGAGGCAAAGAACACCCACCTCGATACCACGCTAGAAACACGTAATTTAGCTTGAATTGAGGCCAAAATCGAACACCAAAAGCCAGATGCTCCTCTGCTCTTCGCGCGTGAATCGACTAGCCCAAACCCAAAAACCCTAACTTGTGGCTTTTTGAGAAATTTAAGCTTGGTTAAGGAGGATTCAAGGTGGGGATTCAATTTAAAGGGGTTGAGAAGTTCGAACTCACCGTGTATGCATGATTTCGACCGCGTATCCGGCCGTCCTTGTGCCAGAATCGGCCCAGCCATGGCCGATTTTTGCTCAGCCTCAGCACAAGTTGGTCGCCGGCAGCCAGGGGAGGCGGATTGGGGCTTGGAACCGGCGAGTATAGCGTGTGTGAGGTGAGGAGATGAGGGAGACGGTGGTGGCTTTTGGGCGGTGGTGGATGCGTGGTGTGGAACCGGTGGTCCCTTTCTCTCGTCGGTGACGCGTGCTGGCCGGCGGCAACGCCAGATGGTCGGTCGCCGGTGAGAGAGAGAGAGATTCTAGAGAGAGAGAGCTGCGGTAGAGAGAGAGCGAGAGCAGAGAGCGAGGAGGGGGGGTCGGGGTCTCGGGCTTCTCAGGCCCGGCGTGCCCCCCCTTCCCTTTTTGTTTTATTTTTCTTTTTTTTTGGCTCAATTAACATCATTCTACTGAATCCCGATCCCGTACTTGCTAATGGTTAGGCTTAACTCGAATCGAAACGACCTTCGATCAACATTTCAATTTAAACTTTGGGATTCAACCAAGTAAAACGAAAAACGATTTTAAAAACTCGGTTTAGCGTTGATTCGATAATTTTGTAAATAAGTAACATCGATAGTAACATTAATCAAATAATCGTTCTTTTTAATGAATTTAATCGTTAAAAACTCACACAGTTACTAAAAATACGAATTTAGAACGTAAAAAGGAATTTTAATTAGCTTAACGGAAAACGAAAATGCGGGGTGTTACAGATATGCCTTTTAATTTTAATGAAGAATGCTTCTGTAATGAAGGATGTCCGCATTAAGGTGGGAGATTTATATTTTCCAGTAGACTTTGCGATACTTAAGATGGAGGAGGATACCCGCTCCCCCATCATTCTATGGAGGCCTTTCTTGGCCACCGTCGGGTGCCATAGTTATGTCAAAACATGTAAGCTGTCTTTCGATGTGGGGGATGATCATGTGGAGTTCAACTTGTTTAAGGCTTCTAGATTTCCTACCATTTCTAATGAATGCCATATGATTGATGTGGTTAATCATTTGGTGCGGGAATCCATTTCTAACCATGAATCTGATGACCCTCTTGAGCATTGTATGTTGAATGATAGTTCTACTAAGGATGCAAATCCCGAGGTCGCAGTCTGTGCTCAAATCTCGGAAGCCTCTCTATAAGTTCTACCTACGATGGCTAAAGCAGAAACCTTGGTAAGTGATGCAAAGTCCTCGTCTGATGAGGAGCGCACTCCTTGTATAGAATTAAAACCAATTCCTTCTTCTTTAAGGCATGAGTTTCTTCGGCCTAACTCTACCTATCCTGTGATTATTAATGCTAGTCTAAGTGCGTCTCAAATTGGCTCTTTGCTTAGAATACTTAGAATGCATTGTAAGGCCATGCGATATGCTCTTCACGATCTAGAAGAAATTCACTCGTCTGTGTGCATGCATCCTATTTTGATGGATGATGACCGTAAGCCTTCAATTGAGCTCCAAAGAAGCTTGAATCCTAATATGCAAGAGGTAGTCCAGAAGGAAATTTTAAAACTACTTCAAGCGAGCATTATCTACCCTATCTCTTATATTAAATGCGTAAGCCCGGTGCATGTAGTACCTAAGAAAGGGGGAATGACGATCATAAAAAATGAGAACAATCAGCGAATTCCTACTAGGATTGTCACGGGATAGCTTTTGTGTATTAACTATCAAAAATTGAATAAGGCCACCCGAAAGGACCATTTTCCCCTTCCCTTTATAGACCAAATGCTTGAAAGGTTGGTCACAAATTCATATTTTTGATACTTAGATGGGTATTCAAGTTTCTTTTAAATCCCTATTCATCCTATGATGAAGAAAAGACCATCTTTGCTTGTCCCTACAGTACATTTGCTTATTGGAGAATACCATTTAGGCTATGTAATGCCCCCGCTACTTTTCAGCATTGTAAGATGGCTATTTTATCTAATTTTATTAAGGACATAATGGAAGTCTTTGTGGATGATTTTTCGATGTATGGTACAACATATGACTATTGCTTGAATTATTTGGCCAAGGTCTTGCAAAGGTGTGAGGATGCAAAGTTGGTCTTGAATTAGGAAAAGATCCATTCTCTGGTACAACAGGTAATTGTCTTAGGTCATATTATCTCTAATAAGCGCATTGAGGTTGACAAAACAAAGGTGTAGGTGATTGAAAGATTACCACCACCAATTTCTATAAAGGGTGTGAGAATTTTTCTTAGACATGTCAGTTTTCACCGGCGGTTCACAAAAGATTTTTCAAAACTTGTAGAACCACTCACCCATTTGCTTGTCAAGGATATGCCTTTTGATTTTAATGAAGAATTCTTCCATGATGAAGGATGTCCCAATTAAGGTGAGCGATTTATATATTCCAGTGCACTTTTTGATACTTCAGATGGAGGAGGATACGCGTACCCCCGTCATTCTATGAAGGCCTTGCTTAGCCACCGTCGAGTGCCGTATAGATGTCAAAACAGGTCAGCTATCTTTTGATGTGCGAGATCATCACGTGGAGTTCAACTTGTTTACGGCTTCTAAATTTCCTTCTATTTCTGATGAATGCCATATGATTGATGTGGTTGATGGTTTGGTGTGGGAAACCATTTCTAACCATGAATCTGATGATCCTCTTGAGCATCACATCTGTAATGATAGTTCTACTGAGGATACCAATCCTTAGGTAGCAATGTACGCTTCATTCTTGGAAGCCTCTCCACAAGTTCCACCTAGGGTGGCTAAAGCAAAAACCTTGGTAAGCGATGCGAAATCCTTGTCTAATGAGGAGCGCGCTCCGTAGGTAGAATTGAAACCACTTCTTTCTTCTTTTAAGTGTGAGTTTTTTGGGCCTAATTCTGCTTATCTTGTGATTGTTAATGCTAGTCTAAGTGCATCTCAAATTGACTCTTTGCTTAGATTACTTAGAATGCATTGTAAGGCCATAGGATATACTCTTGATGATCTAACAGGAATTCACCTGTCTGTGTGCATGCATCGTATTTTGATAGATGATGACCATATGCCTTCAATTGAGCATCAAAGAAGGTTGAATCCTAATACACAAGAGGTAGTCAAGAAGGAAATTTTGAAACTACATAAAGCCAGCATTATCTACCCTATCTCCTATAGTAAGTGGGTAAGCTTTGTCCATGTAGTACCTAAGAAAGGGAGAATGGCGGTCATAAAAAATGAGAACAATCAGCAAATTCCTATTAGGACTGTCATGGGATAGCATGTGTGTATTGACTATCGAAAATTGAATAAGGCCATTTCCTTTTCCCTTTATGGTTCAAATGCTTGAAAGGTTGGCCACAAATTCATATTTTTGTTACTCAGATGGGTATTCGGGGTATCTTTCAAATCGCTATTCATCCTAGTGACAAGAAAAGACCACCTTTACTTGTCCCTATAGTACATTTGGTTATCGGAGAATGGCATTTCGGGCTATGCAATGCCTCGTACTTTTCAGCGTTGTATGATGGCTATTTTCTTTGATTTTATTGAGGCATAATGGAAGTCTTTATGGATGATTTTTTGGTGTATGGTACAACGTTTGGCCATTGCTTGAATAATTTGGCCAAGGTCTTGCAAAGGTGTGAAGATACAAAGTTGGTCTTGCATTGGGAAAAGTGTCATTTTATGGTACAAGAGGAAGTTGTCTTAGCTCATATTATCTCTAATAAGGGCATTGATGTTGACAAAGCAAAGGAGGAGGTGATTGAAAAGTTACCTCCATCAACTTCTGTAAGGGGTCTGAGGAGTTTTCTTAAATACGTTGGTTTTTACCGGCGGTTCATAAAGGATTTTTCAAAAATTGCCAAACCACTCACTTCATTTGCTTATCAAGGATATGCCTTTTGATTTTAATGAAGAATGCTTAAGTGCTTTTCTCATGTTAAAAGAGGCATGGGTTACAGCTCCAGTGATGCAAGCCCCAGATTAGGGCTTCCTTTTGAGGCGATGTGTGATTCGAGCAATTTTGCAATAGGGGCAGTTCTAGGCCAGAGAAAGGACAACAAGCCCTATGCTATTTACTATGTGAGCCAAACTCTTGATGAGGCTTAAGTAAATTATGCCACGATGGAGAAAGAGTTCCTAGCGACAGTGTTTGCCTTGGAAAAATTTCGATCTTACTTGATAAATTACAAGGTCATTATTTTCACTGATCATGCCGCTCTGAAGCACTTAATGAAGAAGTCCGACTCCAAGCCCTGCCTCATCCGATGGGTTCTTCTACTCTAAGAGTTCGATTTAGAGATCAAAGACAAGTCTAGAATGGAGAATGTGGTGGCGGATCACTTATCCCGCCTAGGCCTTGAGGTCACTCCCACTGAAGAGCTTTCAATTGATGATTCTTTCTCAAATGATCAACTACTTGCCATTTCTAACCAAGCCACTCATGGTATGCTGATTTGATGAATTTTAAGATGTGTGGGGTGCTGCCTCCTAGATTATCTTATGAACAAAGGAAGAAATTCCTTTCTGATGCCAAATATTATGTGTAGGAGGAACCTCTTCTCTACAAACTATGTAGAGATGGGATTTATAGAAGATAGTTGCCAGAGGATGAAGTTTATAGTATCCTACACCATTATCATGCCTCGACCTATGGTGGACACTTTGGCCCTTACAAGATTATTGCAAAGGTACTCCAAGTAGGTCTCTATTGGCACACTCTATTCAAAGATGCAAGGATATTTGTCATGACTTATAATAGATGCCAAAGAACGGGGAACATTTCCAAGCGATATGAAATGCTTCAAAGTGGTATTCTTGAGGTGGAGTTGTTTTATATACGGGGGATTGATTTTATAAGACCCTTTCCTCTTTACCATAATAATCTCTACATCCTCATCGATGTTGATTATATCTCTAAGTGGGTGGAAGCCATTGCCTCCCCAACCAATGATTCCAAGGTTGTCATAAAGTTCCTCCGAAAAAATATTTTTACAAGATTTGGCACACCGACAACTCTTTTAAGTGACAATGGGACTCACTCTTGTAACAAACCACTTGACTCACTTTTGAAGAAGTATGGGGCCTTTCATAAAGTTGCTACACCTTATCATTCCTCACATGAGTGACCAAGTTGGGTTATCTAACCGGGAATTGAAGAGTATTTTGGAAAAGATGGTGGATACATCCCGAAAAGATTGGTCTTTGAAACTTGACGATGCACTTTGGGCCTACTGAACCACTTACAAGACTCCTTTAGGCACTACCCCACACCGCTTAGTGTTTGAAAGTCTTGTCATTTGCCAGTCGAGTTGGAGCATAAAGCTTATTAGGCAATTCAAATGCTCAATTTTGATCTTAAGGTGGCCGGTGAAAAGCAGGCTTTGCAATTATGTGCACTTAATAAGCTAAGATTAGAGACTTATAAGAGCTCCCGTATTTACAAGTAAAGGACCAAGAAATGGCATGATGAGCACATTTTAAAGAAGAGATTTGAGGAAGGTGACATGGTCCTTTCATTCAATTCTACGTGAAAATTATTCCTGAGCAAGTTGAGATCCTAGTGGTTAGGACCATTTCAAGTTATCAAGGTTCATGCTCATGGTGCAGTGGATGTATGGAGTGAATCCATCGGTGCATTCAAGGTAAATGGATAGCAGCTCAAACCTTATCTTGTGGGTGACCCCATTGGAAAAGCCGTCGTCCATACGCTTACCGATCCTGAGCGCACATAGAAGCATGGTCAAGCTCTTAACCTTAAAAGAGCACTTCTTGGGAGGCAATCCAAGCCCTTTTAATAGCTTTGATTTCCATTTTTAGATAGTTTTCCATGAAAAAAAAAAGAAAGGAAAAAAAGGCAGAGAAAAAAAAAGAGAAAAAGAACATAAAATCAAAAGGACGAAAGAAGCTGGGCATGGACGGCCCGTATTACCCAATACGGCCTGTGGCATGCCCCCTAGCGAAATGCAAAAATCAGCATCCAGCACCCCACGGTTCAAGGTGGCTACGAGCTGCTGTTAAGGGTTTTGACCACGGTGACTACCCACTTTCCCCCATATTTATCTTTAACCTCGACACTCTCTCTCTCTACCTCCCTCTTTCTCTCTCTAAACCCTTCATTGTTAAACCTTCATTCTCCCCCTAATTTCTTCCTATTTTTGCTCCATTGTCACTCAAATCTTCCCTTTTCTCTCAATCTCTCTCTTTCTTTAATAGATTTCATCTCTTTCCACCATTTTTTCTTGAAGTTCATCTCACCTTTACCCTTCCTCCATAACCATCTTCTTCTCTCTCTAATTCTCATTTTTCACTAAAATTCTTCATTTTTCTTTCTTACACCATATTTTTGAGGTTTTTGTTTCAATTTCTTCCATTTTACATCCATGGCACCTACCAAGAGACAAAGAAGTATTAAAGAGGTTGGGACATCTAGCCAAGCACCATTCGGACCTCAACGGACCCCCCGCACTTCCACTAATGCACGGGCCCGAGGTAACATTCCTCATCCCTTCAATTTAACTAACCTCGAACATATTGCTAGTTATACTTATTTGAATGAACGAATTGTTATGGCAACTTGTTATTATGATGAGGGCTTGTTGGGCCGGTTAGGATTGTTGGATGATATACGATGGTTGTTTGCACGGGGGGTATGGGACATTTTATTAAAGTGAAAGAGCATACATATCGGTCCTCACTCTGGAATTTCTGAGTGCATTGCATGTAGAGGTCACCCAAGAGCCTAAATGTCAAACGGGTTATATTTCATTTTATTTGCAAGGGTAATTTTATGAGTTGAAGTTACGTACCTTTAATAGCATATTTGGTTTTCACCTAGCATGGGCTTACCAAATTCAAGTCCCCCGAGGATTCAACCCGAATGCATTTTGGGGTAAGCTTTTGGGGAGCCTTTGGTACAGCACTAGTTCTTCCAAGTGCACCCATGTTAAGAACCCTTGCATTCGAGTGGCTCAGCATATTCTTGCTTGTTGTTTCTTTCCTTGGCATGATAGTTTAAATGTCCCCAGATTGTCTGAATTGTATTTTCTGTCCGGTATGCTTGATGGTGTCCAAGTTGATCTTGGGGCGTTTTTGGCCCACCAATTGTATTGTAAAGCTTGTCATAGAGCTACAAATTAAACCATTACTTTGATTTATAAATAAGATTTATAGCATAGGATAATAGGGATTGATCCGACGAGGAACGATTATGATAACAAGCTAGTTTAATTCTAATTAACTTTACTACTCTAGTTTATTTTACTTCCTCTTTATTTTCCTAAAACAAATCAAATTAAATAAGTAAAAATCTGGAAAAATTACTTAATATTGTCCTTAAATATTCTAAATTTAATTCTGGAAATAAAAAAAGTAAATAGCTATCCTAAATATTCTAGAAAAATAAAAACAGAATTAAGCACATAATACTAGACTGAAAATTAAAACAGAAAATAACGAATAGAAAATAACAACTAAAAATCACATAAAGTAATCTAAATTAATATTCTGCAAGTTTATCACTTTATATCTCCAAAATTATATGTAATTAAATTCAGAAAAATTAAAACAGAAAATTAACCACAGAAAATTAAAACAGAAAATAAAATATGAAATTAAAGAAATAATAAACTGCACTAATATAAACACAAAAATGAATAACAAAAGTATCCAGATTTTAAAATATAATTTTCTAGACTCAATAAAACCCTGAAAACGTAAAACAAAAACTAAAAAACGTAATTTTTAAATTTATTAAAGTAAAAACATGCACGTATTTAATTCACGAAATAATTCTGAAAAATTATCAAATAATTTCCAAGAAATTCTGAAATTAAATAGTAGCAAATTAGAATACTTTCCAAACCCTAAACTGGATTAAAACATGAAAAAACACAAAAGGAACTATTTTTAACCTAATTTCTAATCAACCGGTAAATAATTGGCAACAATAGAATAGAAAATAAATCTGAAAATTATAATCTGACTAAAGATCAAAATCTAACTAATCTAATATTACCAAGACACTCCTAAAAGACTACTCTTTTGGGGGGATAAACGGAATTTATATTAAAGCTTATAAATTAAAGAATTAATTGACAAACTAGATAAATTAACCAAAAAGCAAGAAATAATTATCAACGATACTAAATTTATGAAAAATACGTAGCATAGTCTATATCCACCATGCAAATTAATATTTATCATCAAGATACAAATCGATTTGTCCTTCAGTTAGACTGTAGAAGATACTCACTAGCGGATCTTTTCCGTTTTTTCTTATATTATAGTTTATTTAGATTAAGCCCTAATATAAACCCTACTAGTTTTGATAATCCTAACACCAGCACAAGAATTTAATCAAACTAGAGTGTTAAGTATTAGAAAAATATCACCTAATGCCTTGTAACCAATTTACCAGTAAATTAATATAACAAAGATCTATAATGATTACCTAATGAAAAAAGATGGGTTTGAGCCATTCATGATTAATTACGATGATACTTATGCCTAAAAGATTATAACTATTACGTACTAAAGCCTTTTAAACTATCATATGAATTCGTATTAAACTAACTAGCATGCATTATATTAATCTAACGCGTATATCATACATGATAAATACTAATCGTTATAGAATCATGAATAAAAATCAACTAGACAATAAAGCATAAAACCTGTTTTAAAATAATTAATTTAGCAGGTTTCAAATAGATTATATTAAGTACAAGAGAATTACTCACTCATATTAAAAATAAAATCACCACAATTAACTAAAGACTTCATGTTCAACACTAAACCAAACAAAAAATAAAATAAAATAAAATAAAAATAGAAAAATAGCACCAGAACAATATTAGCGGTGGAATGATGATGGTAGATGACGACGATTATGATAGCCATGAGATGATGACGATGGATTCACGATGATGATGATGATTGATGATGATGATGGTGATGAAGATGTTGTGATGAGGTTAGGCATAAGGGATTTAGCGGGGATGGTGTGAGACTAAAGAGGGGGGATTTGGCGTGAAAGAGGGGCAGGTTTGGCGTGAGTCCTGACTAGAGAAGAAGATGTAGGTTTTTTACAGTATTATTCTACTAGGGTTTTCCTCTTTGGACTCTTTTTCTTTCAAGTTTTCTAAAAATTAGGAGTAGTAATCTTATAATCCAAGCCCAAATAAATCCCTATGAAAATATATTTTTCATAAATCATTATTTTTGGATCGATTTGATAATTCCACTAGAATCCTTCAATCAATAAAACTTTTCGTCGTCTTCCCTTCTCCTCTTTCTTTATTAATGCTTGACATAAAAAATATATAAAATAAAGTAAATTAGACAAAATAATATATATAATATAATCAAAATAATTATTAAAAACTTGCATAAATTATGACTTAACAAATTCCCCCACGCTTAGACTTTGGACGTCCTCGTGCAAAGAAATTTGGGACTCGACTAAAAACGACCCTCTCTTTCTTATAAAGTCACATAAATATGATATTTATACTAGGCATTGACTTGTTTTAAAAAAAGTTTTATTCAAAATTAATTAGTTTTCCTTCCAACAAGTGAATAACTACTAGACATCCAACTACCATCAAAGAATTTCTTCATCAGCCTAACAATATTTCTTTAATGAAATAATAAGAGCAATAATCATCCATCTCTTTTAAGCATGCATACACCGATTAAGAGGTCTAAAAAGTTTACAATCGAAAAATTGTAGTACGGTATGGCTATAGAGACAATTGAACTAAAAGGAATAACTCATTGAAATTGATTCTAAACTTGCCTTGTAATTCTTTTTTTTTTCTCTCTCTCTCTCTTTTTCAAACTTCAATTGCGCACATATTCAAGGCCCATATAGGGTCCTAGAAATTAAACACTCCCTGTCTCACACTCACCCGAATAGAGGTGCTCAAGTTAACAATCTATTCTCATCACTATTTTATTTATTTATTGGCTATTAGTTTGGTACGAGTCATTGATCGGTCCAAAAAGGGACATGACTCTCCCAATCATGGGTTACTCCATACATAAGGCTCAACTTCAAACCTAAACTTAAGAGAAAAAGCTGCCGAGCCACTTACTCCTGCCCATGTTGGTAATCTAACTTTTTTTTTCTTTTTTGTTTTGCAAGATAAGAAAAATCACAATTTTAATGAGTTATTCTACTAATTCAATAGTCTAGGAAATGGATTGGGTCATTTTATTGCCTTTGAAGCAGCTATATATAGCATGATCAAATAAGATGGATAATCATGATAATTACTCATCACAGAAATATATGAGGATCAACTCAAACTTCTCTGAATGACAATTAGCATGATCAGAAGTCCTCACTCATAGAAGAATAAACTAAAAATAGCTAAAAAATATTTAAGCAAGAAAGCCTACCATAAACTCATAGTCACGCATTATTTATAAGAAAATCACAATTTTTGTTTTTTTTTCAAGAATTAATACTGCATAAACTAAATACAGGATGCACCCCCCCACACTTAACTCATGCATTGTACCTAATGCATACAAAAAGATAAAAATAATGAAGATAAAAGTAGAATTAAATGTATACTTCTCTAAAAAACCGTTGGGAGGCCTAACCAGCGCCTTTGTTTACTGTCATTGGCTCGATGCAACTGAGCTCATGGATCCTCTAGTCGGATCTCCTCTATTAAGTATACCTGATCTCCTTCATGGAAGTGCTTTAGCCTATGACCATTTATCTTGAAAATTTTGTTAGTAGTAAAAAATTTAATCTCAACAGCCCCATGTGGATAAGTCTTTACTGCCATAAAAGGTCCTAACCATCTAGAGTTCAACTTACCAGGAAAGAGTTTCAATTTTGAATTGAATAAAAACACTTTTTCACCCACCTGAAATTCTTTCCTACTAAACTTAGCATTATGAAAAGCTTTGGCTTTAACTTTATAGATCACTAAATTGTCATAAGCTTCTAAACGAATCGCTTCCAATTCCTGCACTTGTAACTTATGCTTCCTCCCTGCTAGGTCATAGTCTAGACTGCACTGCTTTACAGTCCAATATGATTTATGCTCAAGTTCTACATGGAGATGACATGCTTTACCAAAAACTAACCTATAAGGTGACATACCTACGGGTGTCTTATATGCAGTCCTGTAGGCCCAGAAAGCTTCCTCTAACCTAAGACTCCAATCTTTCTTACCTGGTCTAACAACCTTTTCTAGTATGCCCTTAATCTCTTTATTGGAGATTTCAACTTGACCATTTGTTTGGGGATAATAACTAGTAGACACCTTATGAGTTATATGATATTTGACTAGTAAGGCACCCAAGGCTCTATTACCAAAATGTGTTCCCCTATCAATGATGATTGCATTAAGAACTCCATATCTATGCAGAATGAGAGATTTAACATGTTTTACCACAGTTTTAGCATCATCAGCTCTAGTAGCCACAGCTTCAATCCACTTAGACACATAGTCAACAAGCATAAGAATGTAAGTAAAGCCAAAAGAAAGGGGAAAGGGTCCCACAAAATTAATACCCCATACATCAAAAATATCACAAACATACACATTATGAGGAGGCATTTGTTTCCTTCTAGATAAATTTCCTGTCTTCTGGCATGTTTCACACCTTTTGCAAAATTTATAGGCATTCCTAAAAATAATAGGCCAATAAAATTCACATTCAAGAACTTTGTATGCCGTTCTTTTGGGCCCAAAATGTCCCCCACTTTCAGAAGAGTGACAGAAGGTTGAGATTGAATGAAATTCACTATCATCTACACAATGCCTTATAACCTTATCTCTACAAAATTTCTATAAATATGGCTCATCCCAAACATAATATTTAGATTGAGCTCTTATCTTCTCCTTTTGGGCTCTAGGCAAGTCTATAGGAAAGGTTTTGGTTACTATATAATTAACCATATCGGCATACCAAGGCAACTTACTAGTAATAGTATATAAAGTCTCATCAGGGAAACAATCACTCAATGGATTCCCACTCTTCCCATTATCCAGCCTGCTTAGATGGTCAGCTAGTAAATTTTCAGCTCCTGGTTTATCTTTAATCTCCAATTAGAATTCCTGCAGTAGTAGGACCCATCTAATCAATCTAGGTTTTGAGTCATTCTTACTTAACAGATGTTTAATAGCAAAATGATTAGTATAAACAGTAACTTTAACACCCAATAGATAAGGATGAAACTTTTCTAGAGAAAAACAACAGCATACATTTCCTTTTTCTATAGTAGTGTAGTTACACTGGCTGGGTCAAGAGTTCTTGAAGCATAATAAGGGACCTTCCCTACTCTTTGACCTAAGACTGCCCCTACTACCTTATCACTAGCATCACAAATCAATTCAAAAGGCAGGGCCTAGTTGGGGGGTTGTACTATATAAGTGGTGGTCAATGTCAACTTCAATTGGTCAAGCGCTCTTCTACAGTCCTCATTAAAATCACATAAAGCATCTTTTGCTAGTAAATCACATAGGAGAGGCAATCGTAGAAATATCCTTGATAAATCTCCTATAAAACCCAACATGACCTAGAAATGACCTCACCTCCTTGACACACTGTGGATAGGGTAAAGATTGAATGATTTCTACTTTAGCCTTGTCAACCTTTAAGCCCTTAGACGACACTACATGACCTAGTACTACCCCATGCTCCACCATGAAATGATACTTTTCAAAATTAAGCACCAAATTAGTCTTAATGCAACACTTAAGTACTAACATAAGATGATGCAAGTACTCATCAAATGAATCACCATGTACAGTAAAATTATCCATGAAAACTTTCACAATTTTGGTGATAAAATCAAAAAAATAACTCATCATACATCTTTAAAATGTTACAGGAGCATTACATAGACCAAAAGACATCCTTCTAAAAGTATAGGTGCTAAAAGGACAGGTAAAAGTGGTCTTTTCCTGATCCTTAGGAGCTATAGGGACCTGAATATACCCTAAATAGCTATCTAGAAAGCAATAATGTGACCTCTCAGCTAACCTCTCTAACATCTGGTCCATAAAGGGCAATAAAAAATGGTCCTTCTTTATGGCCTTATTAAGCTTTCTACAGTCAATACACACTCTCTAACCACTCTGGATTCTAGTAGGTATCAACTCACCTTCCTTGTTCTACACTACTATTGTTCCCCTCTTTTTTAGGAACCACATGGATAGGACTAACCCACTCAGAATCAGCGATGGGGTATATCACTCCAGCCTCTAACCACTTAAGAATTTCTTTTTGAACTACCTCCATCATATGTGGATTTAGTCTTCACTGAGGGCCTTTCTTAGGCTTAGTATTTGATTCTAATGTGATTTTATATGAAAAATAATGTGGAGCTAAGTCCTTTAAGGTCTGCTAAAGTCCACCTTAATGCTTCACTATGTTCTCTAAGTACCCTAATAAGTTTATCCTCTTGTTCAGATGTAAGTACATTAGAGATTATAACAAGTAAGGTCTCATCATCCCCTAAATAAGCATACTTTAGATTTTCAGGTAATGGTTTTAGTTCTAACTTAGGGGGTGACATACGAGAAGGTAGCATCTTCATATGACTTTCAGGTAATTCTAGCTTCCTAGGTCTCTCAACCACATGCAATTGCAACAAAGACTCTATGCTGCCCACTAACTCATTATTAATATGGTAAGGCACATTATGAAACATAAACTGATCCAAACCTTGAGTAAGTATAGTTAACAATTCATCATCATGAGATAGTTCATAAACATCTTGAGACAGTTCATTAATCACGTCAAGTGCATATAGATAGTTCACATCAGCTGAAAATCTATAGTTCATAAATATTGAACCTAATAATTTCACCATCAAATTCCATAGTAAGTGTTCCTGCATGCACATCTATTTTTGTCCTAGATGTTTTAACAAATGGTCTACCAAGCAATACGGGAACATCATGGCATGCATCACCCATGTCCAATACATAAAAGTCAGCATGAAAAACAAGCTCATTGACTTAGACTAAGACATCTTCTAAAACTCCATTTGGGTATGCATTACTCCCATTAGCTAACTGAATGATTAAATCAGTTTTCTTTAACTCTCCTAAGTGTGGTTTGTCATAAATTGACCTAGGCATCACATTAATGGAAGCTCCTAAATCAAGCATAGCTCTATCAAAGAAGAGGTTTCTAATTTTACAAGGAATAGAGAATACACCTGAGTCCTTACATTTAGGGGAATGCTTCTTTTGGAAAATAGCAGACACGTTTTCTCCCACACTTATCTTTTCGTTTCCTTTCATTTTACATTTTGCAGTACAAAGCTCTTTAGGGAACTGGGCATAACGAGGCATCTACTTTATGGCATCTAGGAGAGGAATGTTGATATCTACCTTCCTAAATGTTTCTAAGATTTCTTGGTTTGCCTCATCTACCTTAGGACTTTTCCGTCTTTGTCTACCAAGAAAAGGTGGTAATGGCTTGTAAGGTTCCTTCTTATCTTCACATACTTCCTTAGCATTAGAGGTGGTGTCATGATCTTAGTTAGGTTCAAGTCTGTTGACCTCTATTTTATGCTCTACCTCTCTATTCTTCCTAGGTTCCTTCAACTCTTTCCCACTCCTAAGTGTCATGGCATGCACATTTTCTTTCGGCTTCTGGAATGGTTGAGATGGCAACCTATGTTGTATTTGGGTCTGGAGGTTGCTAACTATGGTATCAATAGCAGTCTGGACCTGTTTAAGAGTTATCTCTATGTTTTGAAACCTAGTGTCAACCTCCTTTTTCTGGTCATCCATCTTTTTTATGACTTGCTCTAAAAAGAAATTTGTTCTATCATAAGCAGATGGTTGATGTGATGATTGGTCAAAACCTGGGGGGTTGTTCCTAGGTCTATACCTAAGGTTAGGGTGGTCACTCCATCCTTCATTATAAGTGTTGGAGTAGGGGTCATACTTCATTTGGCCTTAGTTAGAAAACATAGCATTCACTTCACCCATTTGAAGTGTAGGGCACGCATCAGTAGCATATCCCTCTAAACAGCAAATACCACACACCACTGCTTTTTGAATGCCTCCAGTGATGAGTTTGTTAAGCATAGCAGTGATCTGAGACAACTGGGTCTCTACAGATGGACCTGAACTAAGTTCATTGACCTTCCTAAACTGGGGTTTCTTAATTCCAAACTGTTGAGTGTTTTGCGCCATGATATTAAATAATTCCCTAACTTGAGCTGGAGTCTTATTAACCAAAGCCCCCCACTAGCAGCATCCACCATATTTCTATCTATAGGTAATAAACCAGCATAGAAATATTGAATCAATAATTGTTCAGAAATTTGATGTTAGGGATAGCTAGCATATAATTTATTAAAACGTTCTCAATACTCATAGAAAGTTTCCCCATTCATTTGTTTAATTCCACATATTTCTTTTCTAATGGATCCAATTCTAGATGCGGGAAAATTTTTTTCTAAAAGTGCTTTATGAACTTGAGTCCATGTAGTGAATGTTGCAGGGCATAAGTAATATAACCAGTCTTTGGCCTTATCCTAAAGTGAGAAAGGAAAGGCTCTCAAGCTCATTTGGTCCAGGGTGATACCCTTAGATTGCATGGCCGAACATGTAATAATGAACTCATTAATATGGCGATATGGGTCCTTCCCAGGCAATCCATGAAACTTAGGTAGTAAATTTAAAAATACAGAGTTAAGCTTAAATGGCCGGTCTAATACAAGGTAAGCAATGGACAAGGGTTGAGTTTCCAAATGAGGTGCAGCAAGCTCACGTAAAGTGGCCATCTCAACTTTAATAATTTCACAACTTACCACCTCGGAGCATACAGATTCAGAATCACTTACTTCACTTTCAGACACCTCAAATGTATGGTCCTTTTTCTCTTCGATCATGCGACCACTCCTTAATCTCATAAACTAACCAACCTACAAAAATTAAATACTAGAGTTAAAACAAAACAATAAAGTAGTAAAATTAAATAGAAGCAAACTATCAATTTTATTTTCTTTCCGCGACAATGGCGCCAAAACCTATAAAGCTTATCGTAGAGCTACAAATTAAACCACTATTTTCATTTATAAATAAGATTTATGGCATAGGAAAGTAGGGATCAATTCGATGAAGAAAGATTATGAATAAGCTAGTTTAATTCTAGTTAACTTTACTACTCCAATTTATTTTACATCCTCTTTATTTTACTAAAACGAATCAAATTCAACAAGTAAAAATTTTGGAAAAATACTTAATATTGCCCTTAAATATTCTAAATTTAATTCTAAGAATAAAAATAGTAAATAGCTATCCTAAATATTCTTTAAAAAAAAAAACATAATTAAGCACACAATACTAGATGGAAAATTAAAACAGAAAATAATAAATAGAAAATAACAATTAAAAATCACATAAAGTAATCTAAATTAATATTCTACAAGTTTATAACTTTATATCTCCAAACTTATATATAATTAAATTCGGAAATATTAAAATAGAAAATTAACCACAGAAAATTAAAACAGAAAATAAAATCTGACATTAGAGAGATAATAGACTGCACTAATATAAATACGAAAAATGAATAATAAAAGTGCCTAGATTTTAAAATATAATTTTCTAGGCTTAGTAAAAACCTAAAAACATAAAATAAAAATTAAAGTGTAATTATCAGATTTATTAAAGTAAAAGCCTGCATGTATTCAATTCACGAAATAATTCTAAAAAATTATCAAATAATTTTCAACAATTCTGAAATTAAATACAGAAAATTAGGATACTTTCTAAACCCTAAACTAGATTAAAACGGAAAAAGCACAAAAGGAACTATTTCTTACCTAATTTCTAATCAACCGGTAAATAAATGGCAATAATAGAATAGAAAATAAATCTAAAAATTATAATCACACTAAAAATCAAAATCTAATTGATCTAATATCACCAAGACACTCCTAAAATACTACTCTTTTGAGGGGATAAATGGAAGTTATATTAAAGCTTATGAATTGAAGAATTAAAATTGACAAACTAGAGAAATTAACTAAAAAGCAAGAAATAATTATCAAACAATACCCAATTTATGAAAAATACTTAGCATAATCTAGATTTCTCATGCAAATTAACATTTATCATTAACACACAAATCGATTTATCCATGAGTTAGACTATAGAAGACACCCACTAGCGGATCTCCCCTGTTTTTCCTTATATTATAATTTATTTAGGTCAAACCCTAATATAACCCCTACTAGTTTTGATAATCCTAACACAAGTGTAAGAATTTAATCAAACTAGAGCATTAAGTATTAGAAAAATATCATCTAATGCCTTGTAACCAATTTACCAACAAATTGATTTAACAAAGATCTATGATGATTACCTAATTAAAAGAGATGGGTTTGACCCATCCATGATTAATTAGGATGATACTTATGCCAAAAAGACTATAACTTTTACTTATTAAAGCCTTTTAAACTATCATATGAATTCGTATTAAACTAACTAGCATGAATTCTAATTAATTTAATGCGAATATCATAAACGATAAATGCTAATCATTATAGAATCATGAATAAAAATCAACTAGGCAATAAAGCATAAAACTAGTTTCAAAATAATTAATTTAGCATGGTTTCAAATAGATTATACTAAGTACAAGGGAATTACTCACTCATATTAAAAATAAAATCACCACAATTAACAAAGACTTCATATTTAACATTAAACCAAACAAAAAAATAAAATAAAATAAAATAAAAATGTAAAAACAGCACCAAAACAGTGTTAGCCGTGGAATGATGATGGTAGATGACGATGATTATGATAGCCATGAGATGATGACGATGGATTCACGATGATGATGATGATTCACGATGATGATGGTGATGAAGATGTTGGGATGATGACGGTGTAATGAGGTTAGGCGTGAGGGATTTAGGGGGGATGGTGTGAGGCTTTTGAGGGGGTTAGGCGTGAAAGGGGGGTTGGCATGAGTCATGAGTAGAGAAGAAGAGGTAGGCTCTTTATAGTATTATTATAGTAGGGTGTTCTTCTTTGGACTCCTTCTTTTCCAAGTCTGCTAATTTTTCTTCAATTAGGAATAGTAATCTGATAATCCAATCCCAAATAAATCCTTATGAAAATATGTTTTTCATAAATCATTATTTTTGCACCGACTTGATAATTCTGCTAGAATCCTTCAATAAATAAAACCCGAACTTCGATGTCTTTCCTTCTCCCCTTTCTTTATTAATGTTTAACCTAAAAAATATATAAAATAAATTAAATTAGACAAAATAATATATATAATATATTCAAAATAATTATTAAAAACTTGCATAAATTATGACTTAACATGTATAGTGCAGCTATTAGCACTAAGGGTAGGATAGTCATTGGGGGTGTAATCACAACTATTGCTAGATTTTTGGGTGTTGAGCCCAATCTTGAGGATTGAGTTTCTGGGTTCAAGCGGTATGATCAAGCCGCTTTTGAGCTAATGAACTTCTGCTAAGTAGAGGCTGGACGTTTGTGCTGGATTCATTATGGGGATCGGCTTCTGTTGCTTCTCAATGTTGATCGGACCACCTTACTTCACCGAGGTAGCCTTCAATGGGTACCTGGCAATGCTGAGGTTGTTCAACCCGCACATCCTCCATCCCCATTTACTTCTCAAGCGGGACCTAGTTCCTCCTCCCAACCACCCTCCACTGACTATGCCGACCTCCAAGCCACCCTTAGGCCCATTCAGGAGAAGCAAGTGTGATGCGTGTCCGAGAGTAGCACGACGAGCTACCCATACCCAATACTTTCAGGACTATAAAGCTTGTTTAGAGACCTGGCGAGATTGGCATATCTCTTATGTGTAACCTCCCCACCCTCCGTCCCCACCTCCCTTCTGATTGCTTCTTACTAATCCCCTTCCCTTTTCTACTCTGTGCTCACATTGAGGACAATGTTTTGTTCAAGCATGGGGGTGTTAGTCGTTAATTGATGGCGTCTGATGCCTGACTTAGTTTGGTATGTGCTTGTGTATGCATTGTATATATTATCCATGCTTGCATTTAGAGCTGCATTTTAGATTTAGTTTTATGTAGCTAGAGCATGTTAGAGGTACATTTGGATTTCTTTTCATTTTCAGTTCCTTTTCATCGTTTTTGCATTTTCTTGGTACTGTTATTACGAGCATGCATTCACTGGAAAAAAAAAAAACAAAAAACAAAAAAAATTGCAAAAAATGATAGAAGAAAAATAAAAAAGAAAAAAATGCAAAAAAATCTTCTAATGATGAACTTTATAGACTAGCTAGACTTTGTTGGTTTAGATTGATCCTTTAATTTGCCAATTGTGAATAAAAGTGTTTGAAAACGGACTTGCGAAAATGAGCTTCATGCTTTGACCATATGTTGAGTTCAAATTGATTACCCCATGATTCTTTACATGAATGTTGGCATGTGTCTTCTAATGAACTAGGTATGACCTTGGTAGATGTCCCATGAGGCTTTGAGCTTCTAAAGACTAATTTATTAATTTAGTCTCTTGTCAATTCATGAGCGAGTCTTCCTGGACATCAATTCTCTAGAATTTGCTTTGACTCTCATTCAAGATCACACTTCGCATATGCATTTAAGCAACATGATTGAGCATTCTTTAACTTGTTAACCCAAGAGACCAGATAGCCACACTTGTTATGCTTAATATATCCCTTGCTAGCCCCTTTGAGCTTGTATCTATCTTTATTGCTTTGAACCTCCGAACATAGTCTTTGGGCAAACATTTATCTAACCCTTAAGCCAATATTAGAGGAGCATTTCGTTCTCGTAAATTGAGTTTGATTGGGAGTTGGTAAGGGGCATTGAGATCTTTTTGGTGGATTTGGTCAATTGATGAAGGGATGTGTGTTCTTCTATTTATACAAGAAATCCTTATCCTATGATACAAAGATTAGAGAAGAGTTGAAATTCAAGTTTGATACATATTACTTTAACCAACTCTTTTGTGAGACTGGAAAAAAAATCATGGAAAAATGAAAAAAGGAAAAAAGAGAAAAAACAACCAAAGTAAATAAAAAAAAAAAACCTTGATAAGAAAAGAAGGAACGAAAGAATAAAGAGAGTGTTCGCTTTGTTTGGATTGTAAAAAGCATATATGACTTTCAACTCTTTTTCTCTTCATTTGGTTGTGAAAGCGGATGTATTTTGTAGTTGAAATCTATTGGTTTAAGGAGAGTGTTGTATAAGGATATTGAACGCATTTAGCTCTTAGTCTATAGCTTCTAGCTCCATATTTTCAAAATATTTGCTCCCCTCTTACCTTTACCCATGGCCCCGTTACAACCTTATAAAGTCCTTATGATTGTCTAATGTGTATTGCATACGAGTGATGGCGAATTAGAGAGTCTTATTAAGTTTGTGGTATATTTGAGTCTATGGAATGAGAATTGAGGGAACATTCCTACATTTTTAAACACATGACCGATGAGTGCCACATGACTATAGTGAGATTCTACTTGCATTAATTGTTTCATATGTTGATGCCAATGTGATTGTATTTGATGATTTTTTGGGAGGTTGATTCAAACTTAACATTGTGGTCTGTTAAACGATTTTGAAAACTTCATTTTCTAGTCTGTTTTTAAATGATTTTTGCACTTTTAGGCTAATTTTGGATCGGCTTTGTTATTGAGATGCTACTAATGTCTTTTCTGAAGAGATTGTGAATAATTTTTGGTCTTAGTGTGGCTTAGAGACAAGCAACGATTCAAGTATGGGGGAGTTTGATAAGTGCTTTTATATACTTTATTTTTAGGATGTTATGCAAAAGTTTTTTGAAAATTAATAGGTTTCATGTCATAATTTATACTCCTAATCTCGTTTTATGTTTGGGTATGCTTCTTTGATGATACTTGTAGGATTTTAGACCATTTGACCCAACAATTAACCCTCATATGAGTGTTTATGGACCCAACACGGATGTACCCCAAGCCCTATCCCCCCGGAGTAAGAGAAGAGCAAAAGAATTCGAAACCAGCCAGAACCACGGTTTAACCGTGGTGTTCCCTACGAACCGTGGTGAGCCTGTAATTGCTAATTTCTTCATCTTTCTTCATAGTGTGGATAAGGATGCTCCGTTTGCTACTTAAAAGGGTGTGTTCCAAGGCTTAAAAGGGAGAGAAGACAGCAACCATAGCCATCTTACAACTTCTTACATGTCTTTCTTTTAGTTAGAATTTAGTTTAGTTTTATTTTGGGAGCAAAAGAAGAAGTGAAAGGAGAAGCTTTGCTCTTGGAGGCTTGAAGATTGTTGCATAATTGAAGGACTGCCATTGTTGTAAAGTTTTCCTTCCCTTTGAACTTATTCTTGAGCTCTTATTTTTAGTTGAATTTGTAATATGAGTGAGTGGTTTTATTTAATCTAGGGATTTGTTAACCATAGTATTGTAATTAGATCCTTAATCTTTACAATCTTGTACTTATTTCATAATTGGAATGATTTACTTCTATCTTGAGATAGAAATTTTGTGAGTAGAATTTGGCCAATTTTGCTTGCTTATGTTACGTAGTTGAGTGAAGTACTGAAAAGTGAAACTTACTACTAGATCACCTTAATAGAACTTGATTTAGTGAAACTCGAGAGAGAATTGCTTGTTGAGAGGAGACTTAGCATACATGAATCTTCAACCTAGAATAAATCAGAGACACTTGAGAGAGTGTTAGTTGAATTTATTTGGACAATTTAATCTATTTTGAAAGAAGGGATTGAATTCAACGCGATTGCAACTCCTTGACTCGTTCAACCAGTGAAAAGTGCATACATAATTATGTGACCCAACTCTTTACTTAGCGAATCAAATTCCTAGATGCTTTATTTTGATTGATTTCCAATTAGATAATTAGTTTATTAAATTGACTCACTGAAAAGATTAATTACTTAGCATTTTCAATTAGATATTAGCTCGATAGATTACTATGGTCCCTGAGGACGATCTTTCAATCTATAATACAACACCCATGCACTTATGGGCATGTCAGTTATGGTGCTTATAAAGAGAGAAGAATAGGGGTAGAGAGAGAGAGAGAGAGAGAGAGAGAGAGAGAGAGAGAGAGAGAGAGAGAGAGAGAGAGAGAGTCAAATGAGGAAGAAGAAATAAGGTGGGTAAGAAGAGCACTCACTTAAAAAATCATTGACTGCAAAGGTAGCAGGTCACAACGGACCCATGTGGTGCCTGCTGCCACAAACTAATCTTTCATTTCTTTTCCTACTTTTTTTCTTTGGAAAAGAAATGAACCACGATCCATGGTGATGACCACTCGTGGACCTTGGTGATGGGCTCACTCACTTCTATCCTTATTGATGTATGCTGAACTGTAAACTTGGCATGAACCAGAAGCTAGCAACTCAACATGGAAGATATGATATGAAATAAAGGAGAATGAGTCCGCCAACTAGAACTGAACATCCACCACCAACCTCCATAAAGCTAAGCACCAAAAGATTAGATAAAGGATCTACTCCTAAGGACCACCAGAATAGGCTAAAGTTTAGAGAGATTTGAGAGAGTTTTGCTTAAAATCAGTAAGAGGCCTTTCATATATCAATGTTTTGGTGCTTACAATGAGAAATAAGGCTTTTATACTCAGCCTTACATGCACAATGGCTAATACAGAATATGCTTAAGGCTTAAAACAGCAAAATAGTCTGAAAGCAAACAACACAGAAATAACAACTAAGCTTGATCTTTAACACTTAAACACATTGCTAATCTCCATCACTAAGGGGTCAAGCCTTTGTAGCATCAAGGTACTTGATAATGATGGTCTGGGGCAGCCAAATGCGGCCATTAATCAAGTGACTAGCCCGGCATACAGCAAGTACAACACCCTGAAATCCATTGGATCAAAGGATATTTCCTCCATGTTTGTGCTGGTTGAAGGCTAATCTAAGCTGACCTGAATCTGCAGCTTTAGGGCCTTATTTGATAAATATTTAGATACATTTTCATGCCCTTAAATATACCAAAATGAGCTGCTAAACAAGGGATAAAATATCCCTTTGAAACTGCTGCTGTTGGTCTTGGTGTTAATCAATGAACAAACTCTTCCCTTGCTTAGATTGAGGACCTTGAGCTGAGGCCTGATCTGCATCGCTTATGTTTTTCTCTCTCTTTTTTTTTTCTCTGTTTTTTTCACATAAAGAAAACAACCTAAAATTTATATACATTAAAAATAAAAAGAAAGCAATAAAATGACTTCGGTTGTCTCCCAATAAGCACTCTTTTAGGGTTGAGAGCTCGACCTTTCTTTTTCAAGCTTGAATAGGGTTAGTTAGAGTATGAATAGTAGGTTTTTCAATGAGCTCTCCCTCAAAATATGGCTTAAGCCATAGTTCATTAACTTTGAATGAATACATAGACTCACTCCACACCTCCACCGCCCCATAAGGGAAAACCTTAGTGACTTAAAGGGGTCCCGAGCACCTGGATCGCAATTTGTTTGGAAACAACCTCAACTTTTAATTGAACAAAAGGACCATGTCATCTTTTTCAAACCTCTTCTTCATGATATGCTTATCATGCCAATGCTTGGCTCCTTCTTTGTAAACACGGGAACTCTCATAGGCCTGTAGCCTCAACTTATCAAGCTCATTGAGTTGCAACTGTTGAATTCCAAGAGTACACAACCACAAGAGGGGGGTGAATTGTGGTGGTCGATTTTCGCCTAATAACTGACAAACAACTGTAGCACTTGATTACAGAGATTGTTTGTAAATCACAAACAACCTTACGCCTTGTTTGTAGCGGTTGTTCTCAATTGATTCAGTAGCGAAATTCAAAGTAATAAATGCGGAAATAAAGCACACACAATTTTTACGTGAAAAACACCTCTAGCCCAACTGAGGTGTGAAAAACCACGACCTACCTCGTGTAGGATTTAACCACTTCACTAACGGGCTGAAAACATTACAAAAGCAACACTCGTTGTTACAACTTGTAACCCACGTAACCTTCTTCCCTAAGACAGGTTACACCACGTCCAATCTCACCAGATAGGACACGTCCAAAGTCCACACGACTGAGGATACACTCACTCACTTTCTGTTCTGAGAACAGGGGTACAAAACACCTTACTGGGGTGCTTCTGACTTAAGCAGATGTAAGGTACAATGAAGTCCTATTATGCCAAGAAATTGAAAGCTCAGTTAAGCACAATCTTCTCACGGTTTTTCTCTTTGAAATTCAGCTCTAAGAATCTCTTACTTCTTTGTAAAAACCGGATTGTCAAATGGGAGAGAGAATTTCAATATTTAAACGCACAACCCAACGGCTATTCTTTTCAAAAGATAGGAAAAATCCTCTATTTTTAGTCGCTTAGAAGATTCACCAAAGATTTCCAACGGCTAAAAGAGGAGAGAAGATTTTCTTAAAATATCTTGGCCGAGTAATCTAGCTTGAAAAGGATAAAATCTTGATTTATCCCAAATTCAATCAAGACCTAAAAATAAGGGATAGGAATCTTTTAAGAGAAATCTTTAGCAAAAATGGTTTTGCAATTTTTTTTTCCAAATTCAAAACAAATCTTTTTAGATTTGGTAGCCAACCGAAGCAAATTTTCAAATAAGACTGATGTAGCTGCTATAGTTTTTGAGAACACCCTAGGCACCCTGTTTGCAGGGTTGTTTGGAAATGGTGTCCCAAAGCAACTTTTCGAAAACCGTTTTTAAGAAGTGCTAAAAATGATACTTTCAAGATTGGCATATTAACAAGAGTCTAAAAGATAAAAACTAAATTAACCAAGACTCCTTGTAAGAATTAGTTGTCTTGTCAAGAGTGAATATGCTGCTCCAAAACACCTTGGTCACCTTGATTCCTTGGGTGATCTTGTGTAGCTGAATGTTCCTCAAGACTTAAACCATGTGTGTTGTTTGCTGATCTTGTGTCACTGAAGCTCGGAACCTGTTCCTAAGACTTGTTCTCAACATTTAGCCACCAGATTAATAAAATATCACAAATAGCGGTGTAGGAACAACGGTGTATTAGGCCCTGTTTGGAGAGCTTGTTTGGAACAACATTACTTAGACAAATATGCTACTCTTGGATTTGTTATCATCAAAACTAAATATATTCAACAAATTCCCCATTTTTGATGATGACAAACCAAGTGACCATATTGACAAAATTAAAAAGCTTAACAACGTTTAATGCTGATAGGGATCCTCTAGGTGCTAGGTCATAGAGCACGTCATATGGTTTTATTCATATGGTCTTATTCCCCCTTTTGGCATCATTAAAAAGCATAAACAACAGTATGAATGCAAGAAAAGAAATATAGAGCATAAGGTGCAAGAAGCATCATTAAGGAGATATTGCATTAAAAACAGTACAATGCCAAAAACGAAGATGGGAGGAGACAAGAGAACAGCCTAGAGAATCAGGTTGCAGGGGGTGGTCTCGTTTGCAGAGGAGGAATGCTGGGGGCAAGAATGGAGAGAAGGGCAAGCAATTCCTTATGGCGTTTGGCGGAGAGGGCTTGCTCCTCAGCAAGAGCAGCCTTGACGGCTGAGAGCTCATCCTTGAGGCGAGCATTGTCCTCAAAAACAGCCTCAAGTTTGATAGAAGGTTGCCCAGAAACAGGTGGTCGACGACCCTGTTTGGAGACTGACCCTTCGCCAACCTCATAGCCACACCCGAGAAGAGTGTCAATCCTAATCTCATCAACGACTTGGGCCTCCACTCGCCGTGTGAGCACTATCCCAAGGTGCTCAAACACCCTTGTCAGCAGAAACCCATATCCAAGATCATGGGCCCGGGTGGTGTTCGCAATTCGCCCTATGTGGCGAATCATGATTGCAGGGAGGTTGATTGGTTCCTCCCGATCCAGTAAGTCCACCAGGCATTGATCGAGGGCATCAGCTGAGTTTCGCCCTTGACCTCGCGGAATTATGTTCTTGATAGTGAACATAAACAATAGTTGGTGCAGGGAGGACATTTCACCCTTCTTAACAGAGAGGGGTGTTCTCAGGCCCTGTTTTTGACTGAGGCGTTGGGACACCTCTAGGAGCCTGGCTGTTTCTAGGGCTGTTTTGTCTTCCCTCACATACACGTCAAAGCCTTGGGAGGGTACTCCCAAAATTTTCCCAAGTGTGGGCGCATCAACCTTAATGCGTTGCCCATTCACAAAACTAGTTACCACCCCTTCGGTGACACTGCAGTTGGCGTAAAACTCAGCCAACTCAGGCACAGAACACCCCAGCTGGGTGTTTGCAAACAAGTCGAGCCAGCCTTGAGCGCGCAACTTGGTCAGGAACACCCCAGACCCTGTTCCTCGAAAAAGCTTACATTCACTACCTTCCCCCTGACGACATTGCGCTTAAGCAACTGCGCATGTTTGTCAGACATAGGAGAGGGAGTGAACTGCTTTGGGCGTTTGGGGGCAGGAACAGAGGTGGTAGCTTCTGGTAGGGGGCTGTTCTGGGCTTTCGCTTGAGGGGTGTTTTTGCAGGAGAGGGCTTCACAGCAGGTTTAGTGGTTGATTTCGGAGGGGCTTGTTCTTCAGAGGACTCGGAGAACACCAGTGTCCCCTGTATGAAGGTGGTGTTCTCAGAGTCAGAACTCAAGAACCCTTTGGTAGAAGAGGAGGAAATCTCCTCGATGACAGGAGCAGAGGGTTTGGAGATACGGTGAGAGGATTGAAAAGCTATTCTCGCAGATTTGCGAGAAGGCTTGGAGGATTGTGGAGAAGAGGGAGTTTGAGAGGGCTGAGACCTTGGTTGTGGCCTTGTTCTTGGCGTTCTGCTACGCCTGGCCACTATTTTCACCCTTTTCCTTTTCTCTCCAGTTTGAGCGACCGGAGTGGGGGTTTCAGCCTCAGAGAGAGAATCCTTCTCTAAACTCTCCTCGGATGTCTCATTCGACTTCCCTTGGAAGTCGATATTCAGATCCTCCACATACACACCTTCGACAGAGGCAGCCCCTGTTTCTGTCGCTGTGTCAGGAAACAACCCAGAAGAACAGGGCTCAAAATTAAACCCTTCAGGGGTTTCCAAGAGTTGGTCTTGAGACCCCGATAGTGTACCCTCTGACTCGACTTTAATGGGACAAGCAATTGTCCCTACAAGGAACACCAATTCCCTTCCACACTCGAAGGGAATATCATCCATCCCCATTCCCACTGATTGTAGGGACAAGCTTTTCAGGAATTTGAAAGGCTTGTACAGGATTGGGCGAGGGGGAGCAGGGATTGAGGACGCAAGAACGAGGGCTTTTGATTGAGAGGAGTTGTTGGGAGCCATTGTTGCTAGAAGAGAGAGATTAGGGTTTAAGGTTTTTGCAGGGTTTTCAGGTTTTGCTTGTGTGCGAGATGAACGGCAGAACTGAGAACAGGGCATATAAAGAGAGAGAGAGAGAGAGCACCCAAAATCTTTAGAAGATTTCTCAGTTTGCAACGGGTGTGAGCATTAAAAGCTTGTGCCTTGGGAAGGAAAGAAAACACATCGAGTAACCAAGGGGCGTACCTGTTCTCTTCGTTATGCCTGTTCTTTGCCGTCTGATCTTGATTGGACTAAGGCGGCTCCAGTACATCCCCTTATGCTGCACTAAGTGGATAAGTAGAGACAAAATGCACGCAATTCGAGTGTATGCAATCACATCCGTTGTTAATAAGATTTGCAAACAGGGGGAGAGAACAGGGTGTAAAGGTTGATCTTACCAAACCCAGTTCATGTTCTGGAAACAGGTATCTCAGGGTGTTCTCACCAACCCTAGTTCCAGTCTATTTCTCTCAAATTGATCTCTAGCTAGTGCCTTAGTGAATATATCAGCAATTTGATTTTTCATTGTGCAAAAATTCATAGAGATTAAACCCTTTTCAACATTATCTCTCAAGAAATGATATCGAATGTCAATATGCTTTGTTCTTTTATGTTGACATGGATTTTTGGCAATGTTAATTGCACTTGTGTTATCACAAAAAATAGGAATGCATCCAGTGTCAACACAAAAGTCCTTAAGCTGTTGCCTTATCCACAACAGTTGAGCACAACATGAAGCTGCTGCAACATATTCAGCTTCTGCTGTGGACATGGCAACAGAATGTTGCTTCTTGGTAGCCCAAGATACCAAACAAGGTCCAAGAAAGTGAGCCATACCTGAGGTACTCTTTCTATCAACTAGGAATCCAGCATAGTCAGCATCAGCATATCCAACAAGATCAAAATTGCAACCTCTAGGATACCATAAGGCTAAATTGGGTGTATGTTTCAAATATCTTAGTATCCGTTTCACAGCCTTAAGATGAGTTTCCTTAGGATTAGACTGAAAACGGGCACATAAACCAACACTAAAAACAATATCTGGTCTACTAGCGGTTAGGTATAGGAGTGACCCAATCATGCCCCTATAGAGTTTCTCCTCAACTGAGGGACTCCCATCATCCATAACCAACCTGGTTGAAGGAGAAATAGGAGTGTCTACAGGTTTGGCCAACTCCATCCCAAAACGCTTAAGTAGCTCCTTGATATACTTTTGTTGATGGATCATGGTGCCGTTTGGAGTTTGCTTGATTTGTAAGCCTAAGAAAAAGTTAAGCTCACCCATCATGCTCATCTCAAACTCACTCCTCATCATATTTGAAAATTCATTGCATAAATCATGATGAGTTGCACCAAATATAATGTCATCAACATATATTTGGACAATCAATAAATGTTCCCCCTTAGATTTTAGAAACAAGGTATTGTCTACCTTGCCTCTTCTAAAATCATTTCAATTAAAAAACTTGACAACCGTTCGTACCAAGCTCTAGGAGCTTGTTTTAGGCCATAAAGAGCTTTGTCAAGTTTGAAAACATGGTTAGGAAATTCACTGTTTTCAAAACCAGGGGGTTGTTTGACATACACCTCTTCTTTAAGGTATCCGTTGAGGAATGCACTTTTCACGTCCATTTGATATAGCTTGATTTCCATATGAGCTGCAAAGGCTATTAAGATTCGAATAGCCTCAATTCTAGCAACTGGTGTAAAGGTTTCTTCATAATCGATCCCTTCTTCTTGATTATACCCTTGAACAACCAGCCGTGCCTTGTTCCTAGTGACTGTTCCTGACTCATCCAGTTTGTTTCGGAACACCCACTTGGTTCCAATGATTGTTCTCTCTGCAGGTTTAGGTACAAGGTGCCATACTTTGTTTCTTTCAAATTGATGGAGCTCTTCTTGCATTGCCGTGACCCAATCTGAATCTGCAAGAGCTTCATTCACACTTCTTTGGCTCAATATTAGAGAGAAAAGCATAGAAAGCACAGAAATTCTTAAGCTTAGACCTAGTTTGCACTCCACTGTTAATATCAGACAGAATTTGATCAAGGGGGTGCGAACTATGGCACTTCCATGGTCGTGGAGTAAGAGGATCCACAGACCCATGCTCTACTCTAGTCGTAATATCAAGCTCACGATCATCTCCTGAGCCTGTTTCTGCACCTGTTTGTAAGCCTGTTCCTGAAGAACATGGTCCCGAACAGGGTTCAACGGTGTTTCCCCCTGTTTGGTGTTCACCTTGCCTGCTGTTCTGAGGAACACCTTCAGGAGTTGTTTTCTCCATGGTGTTCTTACCTCGTTTATCTTGGAGCAACACTTCTTTTCGAACAAGACCTAATTCAAGTTCATCTTCCTGTGCATCATTCTCACTCAACAAGTTAGATTCATTAAAAAGCACATGCACACTTTCCTCAACACACAGGGTCCTTTTGTTAAAGACTTTGTATGCCTTGCTGTGAGAAGAATAGCCAAGAAATATTGCCTCATCACTCCTAGGGTCAAACTTTCCTAAGACATCCTTCCCATTATTATGCACAAAACACCTACAACCAAATGTTCTTAGGTGCGTAATATTGGGTTTTCTGCCCTTGAAAAGTCATAAGGAGTTTTGTTCAAAATGGGTCTGATCATGCATCTATTTATAATGTAACATGAGGTGTTCAATGCTTCTGCCCAGAAATACCTAGGAAGCCCACTAGCAATAAGCATTGTTCTGGTCATGTCTTCCAGGGTGCGATTTTTGCGCTCAACCACCCCATTTTGTTGGGGTGTTCTTGGAGCTGAGAAGTTATGATCAACACCATGTTCATTACAATAGTTGATAAAACTTGCATTTTCAAACTCAGTTCCATGATCAGATCTCAAGCTAATTAAGGAGTGTCCTACTCTCTTTTCAACCTTTTTGAGAAAGGCAATAAAATTCTCAAAGGTTTCATCTTTGGATGCCAAAAACAAGGTCCAAGTAAATCGAGAGTAATCATCCACTACAACAAGCACATATTTTTCCCACCTCTACTAGTTATCCTCATGGGACCACACAAATCAATGTGTAATAATTCTAGAGGTCGGGTAGTGCTTACACATTTTTTCGATTTAAAAGAAGATCTGACTTGTTTGCCTTTTGCACAAGCTTCACATACCTTGTCATCATTAAATTTGATGGAAGGTAGTCCAATAACCAGGTCTTTTGAAACAAGTTTGTTTAAAAGAGTAAGGCTTGCATGACCTAGTCTCTTGTGCCAGAGCATTATGTCATCATTCACAGCACTCAAACAAGTCAGGTTGTTTTGGGGAAGAGTGGAAATACATACTTTGTAAACATTTTTGTGTCGCTTCCCCCTTAATACGACATCTCCTGTGTTGACATTGACAACCAAGCAATGTGTTCGTGAGAACACCACTAGGTTGTTCTTGTCACACAGTTGGGACACACTTAGTAAATTATGCTTTAGACCATCAACTAAGTGCACATTATCAATTGAGTTGGAGAGAGTTTTACCAATGCTACCTATACCGACAATTGTCCCAGACTTGCCGTTGCCAAAAGCCACGCTCCCACCGGTTGAAGCTGTAAGTGAGAGAAAGTTTGATTTTTCTCCAGTCATATGCCGCGAACACCCACTATCAACATACCACAGCTGCCTGTTTTCAAGGTTGTTTTCTGATCTGTTTGACAGGGTGTTTCTTACCCTGTTTGCTGGGTTGTTTGTGGGGTTGTTCTCTCTCACTTCAGCCTGCAAAACAAATCACAGGTTAGTTTTGGGAACCCAGATCCACTTGGGTCCCATTCTTTTAGACAAGTAAAGCTCATCTTTTCTAATCCAGATTTGTTTCACATACCTTTCATTTTTTTCAATGACATACCTTCTCAGAGGACATGAATATCGATAGTGACCAGTTTTACCACAGTGAAAGCAAACAATGTTTTCAGGTAATCCCACATACTTTCTATGAATTGGGTAAACTGTTCGTTTAGGCTTATATCCAAGTCCCTTTTTGTTTCGACTGTGGTGAGTGTTTAACCAATCAAGGGCTTGTGAGGACTTGTTCCAGCGCTTGGTTGTGATAAGCTCGGTTTCCAGTTTTTCTATATTAGCATGCAAACCCTTGTTCTCCCTGAGCAAGGACTCGACCATTCCTTCCACCTCAAAGAGTTTTTCCTCCATTCGAGAATAATCTCCTTCTTTTATAAAGAGGTTTTCTTTGAGCGTATTAATATTTTCATGTAAGCCCAGTTTTTCATTTTAAGGATCTCATTTTCTAGTTCTAGGTCTCGGACATCTCGTTTCAATTCAGCACAAGTATCCATCAAGGTATACAAAAGTTCTTCGAGAGTTGCTTTATTGAGACCACGTACCTTGTTCTTGAGATCAGTAAGACTGTTTGTTGATTCATCATCTGAATCCGTGTCACTTTGTGCCATGAAAACTACAGCACCTTCATCAGTTTCAGACTCAGCTTCATCCTCAGAGGAATCTGCCCAGGCAGCAAGCATAGCCTTCGAGAATCGTCTCCCAGAACTGCTTGCAGCTTGTTTTCTACCTTGTTTCCTGGGGTGTTCTTGCTCTTGCTCTTCTCGAAGTAGTGGACAGTTCTTCACAATGTGATCTGGTTTGCCACACTTGAAACACCCTGTGAACTGTTCTCGAGGGGTGTTTCTGGACTTACTGAAGTCTTTTCTTTTGCTGTTTTCTTTGACCTTTTTGAAGAATTTCTTGAACTTTCTTGTCATTAAGGCCATCTCTTCATCCTCAAGGTCAGAGTCATCATCCTCTTGTGCTTTCAAGGCAAGCCCACGATCCTTCTTCTGCTCCTCTTTTGTTGTGAGTTCTTTCTGAGTTCATAGGTTTGAAGATTGCCAATCAACTCGTCGAGGGTGATCTTGTTCATGTCTTTAGCTTCTTGGATGGCTGTCACCTTCGCTTCCCAAGACCGAGGCAAAATCCTTAGAATCTTCCTCACCAGCTCTTCTGTGGTGAAGGATTTTCCCAGGGATTTTAGCTCGTTTGTTATGTGGGTGAAGCGTGTGTACATATCCATCACGTTCTCACGATCACCCATATCAAACAGCTCATATTGCCTCATAAGTAGCTCAATATGTGATTGTTTGACTTGACTTGTTCCTTCATGAGCTACTTGGAGGGCATTCCATATCTCCTGAGCTGACTCACACTCCGAGATACGTGTATATTCATCTGGACCTACGCCAAAATATAATAGCTTCTTGGCCTTGGCATTCTTTTCCATTTTCTTATAGTCTTCACCATCAAACTCTATGGGTTCCTTGGGAACCTTCTTACCATCTTCAAGCACCTTGGTGGGAAGAAAGGGCCCGTTCTTGATGAGCATCCATAATTCATAATCTTCTGCCTGAATATAGTTCTCCATCCTATTCTTCCACCAACTATAATGCTGGCCGTTGAAATAGGGTGGACGAGTAATGGATTGCCTTCAAGGATTCCTTGTGGTGTACTCATCTTCAGAATCTCTCAAGGTATTAGCCCTTTTGAGAGAACCCGCTTTGATACCACTTGTTGAATTCCAAGAGTACACAACCACAAGAGGGGGGTGAATTGTGGTGGTCGATTTTCGCCTAATAACTGACAAACAACCGTAGCACTTGATTGCAGAGATTGTTTGTAAATCACAAACAACCTTACGCCTTGTTTGTAGCGGTTGTTCTCAATTGATTCAGTAGCGAAATTCAAAGTAATAAATGCGGAAATAAAGCACACACAATTTTTACGTGGAAAACACCTCTAGCCCAACTGAGGTGTGAAAAACCACGACCTACCTCGTGTAGGATTTAACCACTTCACTAACGGGCTGAAAACGTTACAAAAGCAACACTCCTTCTTACAACTTGTAACCCACGTAACCTTCTTCCCTAAGACAGGTTACACCACGTCCAATCTCACCAGATAGGACACGTTCAAAGTCCACACGACTGAGGACACACTCACTAACTTTCTGTTCTGAGAACAGGGGTACAAAACACCTTACTGGGATGCTTCTGACTTTAGCAGATGTAAGGTACAATGAAGTCCTATTATGCCAAGAAATTGAAAGCTTAGTTAAGCACAATCTTCTCACGGTTTTTCTCTTTGAAATTCAGCTCTAAAAATCTCTTACTTCTTTGTAAAAACCGGATTGTCAAATGGGAGAGAGAATTTCAATATTTAAACGCACAACCCAACGGCTATTCTTTTCAAAAGATAAGAAAAATCCTCTATTTTTCGCCGCTTAGAAGATTCACCAAAGATTTCCAACAGCTAAGTGAGGAGAGAAGATTTTCTTAAAATATCTTGGCCGAGTAATCTAGCTTGAAAAGGATAAAATCTTGAGTTATCCCAAATTCAATCAACACCTAAAAATAAGGGATAGGAATCTTTCAAGAAAAATCTTTAGCAAAAACGGTTTTGCAATTTTTTTTTTCCAAATTCAAAACAAATCTTTTTAGATCTGGCAGCCAACTGAAGCAAATTTCCAGATAAGACTGATGTAGCTGCTGTAGTTTTTGAGAACACCCTAGGCACCCTGTTTGCAGGGTTGTTTGGAAATGGTGTCCCAAAGCAACTTTTCGAAAACCGTTTTCAAGAAGTGCTAAAAATGATACTTTCAAGATTGGCATATTAACAAGAGTCTAAAAGATAAAAACTAAATTAACCAAGACTCCTTGTAAGAATTAGTTGTCTTGTCAACAGTGAATATGCTACTCCAAAACACCTTGGTCACCTTGATTCCTTGGGTGATCTTGTGTAGCTGAATGTTCCTCAAGACTTAAACCATGTGTTGTTTGCTGATCTTGTGTCACTGAAGCTCGGAACCTGTTCCTAAGACTTGTTCTCAACATTTAGCCACCAGGTTAATAAAATATCACAAACAGCGGTGTAGGAACAACGGTGTATTAGGCCCTGTTTGGAGAGCTTGTTTGGAACAACATTACTTAGACAAATATGTTACTCTTGGATTTGTTATCATCAAAACTAAATATATTCAACAGCAACATTCTCTGCTCTCTGGCCACCTTAAGATTAAAATTGAGCATTCTAATGACGCGAAATCCCTTGTGCTCAAATTCAACTGGCAAACGGGAAGACTTCCTAAACACTAACCGATAAGAAATTGTGCCTATAGGAGTCTTGTCTATGGTCTAGTATACCTATAGAGCATCATCTAGTTTGAAGGACCAATCTTTCTAGGACCGATCAACTGTCTTCTCTAATATACTCTTCAACTCTTAGTTAGACAGCTTAACTGGGCCAGTTGTTTGGGGATGGTATGGTGTAGCAACATTATGAAAAGCCCCATATTTCTCTAAGAGTGACTCTACTGGCTTTTTTTTAAAGTGAGTCCCATTATCACTCAAATGAGCCATTGGCATGCCAAATCTTGCGAAAATGTTCTTCTTGAGGAACTTAATCACAGTTTTAAAATCATTAGTAAGGAGTGGCGATGGCTTTCACCCACTTAAAGACATAGTTTATCACTCCAAGTATGTATAGGTTGATGTGTGAAGGAGGGAACAGACCATGAAGTCAATCCCTTACATATAAAATAGTTCCACCTTAATAATACCACTTTAAGGCATCTCATGGTGTTTAGAAATTCCCTATTCTTTAACATCGATCGTAAGTCCTGACAAACTTCCTTGCATCCTTGAAAAGAGTGGACCAATAAAAGCCTGCTTGAAGAACCTTAATAATTTTCTTCTAGGGGCCAAAATGTCCACCATAAGTAAAAGCATGGCAATGAGGGAGGACACTTTGGACGTCATCTTTCAGCAAACACCTCCTATAAACACCATCTCCACACAACTTATAGAGAAGAGGCTCCTCTAACACATAATATTTAGCATAGGCTAAGAAATTCTGCTTATGGTGGACATTTCACACACCTTGTGTAACAACCCCAGCCCCTAGGCCAGAAGCGTTACACTTTCCTAACTTCTTACTTAATTCCTGGGACGAAATGGACAGAGTTCCCCCTAAAAACTGACCATTTCCAGGCTAAAAGCCTTACAATAAGTCCCTGTAAATCAACGGAAGCGCAAAACATTTAAAACATAGCTCAACGGCCACACGCCGGAGTTCATAACTCAACGAGCCACTCGCTCGGAGTACACCAACCAGATTGATTCATGAATAAAGAAGAAATGGAAGATACAACTCAACGGTTAACAAAACCGGAGTATTAAGATTTACATCCCAAAACATAGCTAAATTAAACCAAGAAGACATCTAACTAACTTGATGGTTGGCTCAGGCGGCCATACAGAGCAACCTTTATACCATATGCATTACATGAACTAGAATAATCATTTACAGACCTTTATAAACTAAGAGTACATTACATGACTTCATTAAACACGTAAGATCCCTTTAAATGAGCACATACGACGCCTTGTAAGCAACAATAGGTTCCTTCTGGACTTATCTGACTCAACTTCTTCCTGTCAGAAAGAAAACCTGGGGAAAAGGGGAAAGAGTAATGGGATGAGCAACCACACGCTCAGTGAGTGTCCCCCAACCCCCTTAAAACCAAAACCGTTGCAGGCAATACTATCTTTACTAGTCACATATCACGTTTCCATACTTTACTATCATAATAGATATTCATAGAACCTTTATGGGAGAATCACTGAACATAAACTTCACTTCGACCACTCAATCATATTTCTAGATTCCTCAACGACGGAGTTCTTTACTAGCAAGCAGTTAGGCACGTGAGTAAGCATCGAAGGCTAAGTATAAGGATCTTTTCTTTTCATAACATAACTTCCTAACACTCCATTTAAACTACACATGAACCCTCAATCATATGATGTGTATATAAGGTTATCCCTTTTCATAATTACACTTTTCTTGGTATTTCATTCATATAATATACATATCACACGCATAAACACGTATCAAGCATTTAAGTACCTTTAAACATCATATTAAGCTATATGACACCCTCGCATGCTATTCACATATCAATGTTCATTCTTTTAGGAAGAGACGCCTTCATTCATGGAATTTTTAACGTGCTATAACTTTCTATCTCATCTCATACACTTTAAATCAGACATATTTGCTATGAATAAGAATAATGCCACATAAGATTAGAATCCACGTTCAACAATACTTAAGAATCATTCATAATGCATCCGTTGAAAGCTTTCCTTTAATACGTAGGCTAAGAATCTACATTCAAACATGCTTGAGGATCATTTCATAACTCATTCATTGAAAGCTTTCTTTCTTTCATTGAAAACGTTTTCTTAGTCTTCAAAGGAAGTTTCATTTCGTTTGGTCGTGTAACGACCCTTATAAGCTTTTCATACATCATTCCATATAGCCTTTTGGCCCCATAAAAAGAACTTCCTTTCTTTTTTAATCGTTTAAAAAAATGGCAAAGGGCCAATTGCTTTTCTTAACTTAGTACGAAAGTACTTCTGGCATAAGATCATTACAGGGTGCTGATTGGGTGAGAACTATTCTCGACCCCATAGTGAGACCTAACGCTCACGCTTAAGCTCTTACTCCCGGGATGGCTACATATAACATATCGGACCATTACATTAGCCCTCGTCAGGGCCTCTAGGGTTTATCCGGACTTATCCCCTAGGTTAACATTACATCATATCATATTGTCCGCAGCACATTATCTTAGCCACTTAAAGCGTATCGGCCATAACGGCTAGTAATTTTCCGTTTCAAACAATAAAATCATTCAACGTATAATTCCCATCTCCCTTTTGTTAAAAACATTTTAGGGATTCCTCCCAAACACTATTTGAATAGCTAAAATAGGCCATAGCTCGTTACTAGACATGGCTATTATTCATTTAAAACACATGAAGAGTCATTTGCTAAAACATCACCCTTCCACACACATGTTACATTTTAAACATACAAGGAAAAGGGAATGCACATATCACATTTAAACACTTCGTAATCATTTCAACACAATGAGCCACACATGGCCTCGCAATCCACACGATTGCGGTAATTTCACAACCCAGTCTCCCTCCTCACTTGCACCGTACCACAAAACCTCGAACGCTCATAATTTTTTTCCTCAAACCATCCAACTACCAACTCGATTCATCGATTTATTAATCACATCATATTATCATGTTAGCTTATGTAAAAGGGAGTAAGGTTTAGGCTCTTACCTGAGCAACCAGCACCATTTAGCGGTGCGTTAAAACAAGCGTACATATATTCACATTTATCCATAAATCGACAACACTTTATTCAGTAAATCAAACATAATTTGATTCTAAACATACATGATGCATTTCGAAGTAACTTTCCTATGCATGAATGCGCTAAAAAGGGTTCGAATGAAAGCTAAACATATTTCAATAGCTTCTAATTTAATTCGTTTACATGCATTAGCTAGTTTAACTCGAATCGAAGCTAAACACGTTTATATAACTTCGAGATTAATTCCTTTAACATGCATTAGCTAATCCACTTGATTCGAAGCTAAACACATTTCATTAACCTCAAAATTAGCTCATTTGCACGCATCGGTTAATCAATTCGAATGGAAGCTAAACACGTTAAAAGGACTTCGATTTTAATCCTTTTTCGTATATTAGCTAAATAACTTGAATAGAAGCTAAGCACGTTAACGCAACTTCGATTTTAATTCTTTTTCATACATTAACTCATTAACTTGAATCGATGCTAAACACGTTAAACTAACTTCGTTTTTAATCCTTTTTCATGCATCAACTAATTAACTTGAATCGATGCTAAACACGTTAAATTAACTTCGAATTAACATCTCAAGCATGAATTACATTCATTGTTTCGAATCGATGCTAAACACATTTAAATTACTTCGAATTAACAACTCAGGCATGATTCACGTTTATTGGTTCGAATTGAAGCTAAACGCACATAATTCGCATCAATTTACAATCTCAGGCACAAAATCAGCCCAATGAGTCGAAGCTAACATGAATAACTCATTTCTTGACATTTTCTAACGAATTTCACAAACCCTAACTTGACATGCAACGTTAATCTGCTGAAAGTTAATTTCGAAAATATTAATAGTTTAGGAGGCGAGAACACCCACCTCGATACCACGCTAGAGACACGCGATTTAGCTTGAATTGAGGCCAAAATCGAACACCAAAAGCCAGATGCTCCTCTGCTCTTCGCGCGTGATTCAACTAGCCCAAACCCAAAAACCCTAACTTGTGGTTTTTTGAGAAATTTAAGCATGGTTAAGGAGGATTCAAGGTGGGGATTCAATTTAAAGGAGTAGAGAAGTTCGAAACTCACCGTGCATGCATGATTTCGACCGAGTATCCGGCCATCCTTGCGCCAGAATCGGCCCAGCCATGGCCGATTTTCGCTCAGCCTCGGCACAGGTTGGTCGCCGGCAGCCAGGGGAGGCGGATTGGGGCTTGGAACCGGCGAGTATAGCGTGTGTGAGGTGAGGAGATGAGGGAGACGGTGGTGGCTTTTGGGCGGTGGTGGACGCGTTGGTGTGAGGGACCGTTCGTCCCTTTCTCTCGCCGGTGACGCGTGCTGGCCGGCGGCAGCGCCAGGTGGCCGGTCGCCGGTGAGAGAGAGAGAGAGAGAGAGAGAGAGGGCGTGCGGGGGTCGGGGGGTCGGGGTCTCCTGCCCGACTCAAGTCCCCCCTCCCCTTTTTGCGATCCTTTTCCCCGTTTTTTTTGTTGTTTTGGGTTAAACTAACAACATTCAACTAAATTCTGGTCCCGTACTCGCTAATGGTTAGGCTAAACCCGAATTGAAACTACCCACAATTAACATTTCGGTTTAAACTTTGGGAATTGGCCAAGTAAAACGAAAAACAATTTTAAAAACTTGGTTTAGCGTTGATTCAAATATTTTATAAATAAGTAGCGTCAATAATAACGTTAATCAAATAATCGTTCTTTTTAATGAATTTAATCGTTAAAAACTCATACAGTTACTAAAAATACGATTTTATAACGTAAAAGCAAAACAGGCAACTTAACGTAAAAATAACGAAGGTGGGTCTTACATTCTTCCCCCCCTTAAAAGAATTTCGTCCTCGAAATTCCAAATCTAAGTTCGGTTTTTCCTAAAATGAACGCACGCAGGTAAGATCTACACGGTGGGTTTTCAAAAGGTTCCATTTGGCAATCACTACTTCTTTTTAAATCAAAAGAAAATGTCTCCTGGTATCCAGTCTCCTCCTTGCCAATCTCTTCAAGCGTCTACTCGCTCTATTTAAGCGCCGAGGGCAAATCGCATTGAAGTGAGGCAAATGAGTTAGCGTGGAAAACCATATTAAACTTATTTCAAAAAGGGATGAGGACTTTGAATCACCTACACACTACTCGTATCATGATAAGGAGTTCTATGCACATGTATCGCTATGGGTTGGCGTCCAAGGGTATGACTTCAGGCCGCAACAACAAGGGTCATAACAATTAACCCTGAGACCCCTATGACACTTTAGAGTGATAAGAACAATTCATAGTATCACGTAGGTTCACCTTAGCACAATGACATAGCATGAAATCAATAACTCAACGTTTTTACCCAAGAATTTCATGCAACATGAATTAATCCATCATGTATATGTGGTAAACAATATGAAAGAGTATAGCAAGTTCGACCACCATTAATCACACAAGGATATCACTTAGGAGGTTACATAATAAGAATATGGGTCGATGCGCAGTAATAGGTCCGTACAGATCCACACATCAATTGTATAGGGGAGTAAATATATGGTTTCGGTTGTGGTGGGTTTGGTACAAGGTTCTTATAGCTAGTGTTGCCTTTTTACAACTCATACATCATTCTGGTTAGTTATATTGGCAACTACGCCTCACAACTCAATGAAAGGTTATGGCAAAGACTCCTATATGACTCTAAGTTCAACCAACACATTTGAGGTGCTCATAGGTGAATACGTGCATATATAGACGCATCTTGAGAAACAGTAATGGTAATATGCAAAACGGTACCAGGCCTAGCTACCAGATAACTAGTTGGAGGGATAGCCTCACATAATAGCCAAGGTATGGTTGGACAGTATCAGCAGCACGCGTTATGTCTAGCGAAGCAACATTCAAGGTTTTCATATCATGTATCACCTAAAGCTCATCATGCACAACACAATACAAGCTAACTCAATCTTATTATGCCAGGACACTCGATTAAACCTTGCCAGGGGTTGATTGATTTTTTTTTTTTTCACATATCCATTCATATGCCTTAAGGTCAAGCATCCAACTAGAGCCACGGGTGTGCTAGCACGTGGGATGGCTAAAGTATAGAATGTACAAGGCATATATAATTGCGAATGCGAACCCCTACGTCACAAGATCTTTTTATTAGGCATATAAGTAACTGGCCACTCAATCAAACATAAGAGGCATAGACCTTAGTTCGAATAGAAGATGAGTAACTCCCTTACAATCATGATTATTCTAGCATGCCATTCAATGATGCATTCAGAGATAAACATTTCAAAGCAAAGGTTACAATCGCGCAATCACACTATGGTATATGTGCACAATCAGCAATTTAACCACAACATAAGGACTATATGCCGTGCAGTGATTAGTTAACTATGACTACACGAAGCAACAACTCATGTAGGTTGAATTCTTTGGCCAATTAAGTGACATACCCAATAAGAATCAAGTCGAAGAAGCACCACATAGCTTACTTACTTTACCGCCAGTTAATAAACATACAGTTGGCCCTGCATATCATTCTAAGTGACTATATAAGCTTTCAAGGTCCGTACGTTGTGCAACATGCCATGGTTTCAAGTTCACAACTAATGTCACATAAGAGGTCATTTAGAAGGGCATACAGGATTGCATTTCTCATTTGCAAACTAAGGTCAAAGTATGCCTTGAAACTTGTCAAAATCATTAAAAATTAGCCATCAACCGACTACCAGGCGTAAGAACAAATCTAAGTGTCAATAACACGTATGGGATAACACTTAGGTCACAATCAACAGGACTCTGCCACAATCACTCATATTGGCATTCGCACACACGAGGCTATCACTCAGCCTTCTTAACAATCAAACATTCACGAAAAAGGTTTATTATCAAAAAGAAGCTTTTAGTCAAGAGGGGTAATTCTTAGTCACTTATAACTTGTCATTTACACATCAAGCAACATATGCATCCTGGCAGATAGGCATCCAAAACGTTTAGTTGCGCATAGAAACTTACAACAGTAGCAGAGACTCGAGTGTTGTTATAAAGCAAATGCAGGCTTTCAAATGCGGCATTAAAACCTAACCACATAATTAGAAGGGTATTTCAATGCGAAGCAAACATCTTAATTCACTATTTAGAAAAGTCTCAACTTTCAAAATCTCTAGGTTTTCAAACGAGAAATAGTCCAACTGCCTCTAGCCTATCCCTACCAACCATTAAGTACGTCTACTCACTCCATTACGGGGCCCGAGGAGCAAATCGTACCTTGGGGGCAAGAATATGCTTAGAGTTCAAACAATTTTAACCATTCGAGTTCAATCCAAGTACACTTTAAACGTTTGATTTAAATCATCAAGGCGCATTTATAAAGCAATCGCTGCTAAGCTAACACTTAGCTCATTCATGAATACGCGAGTCATTCAGTCCACACTCCAATATAAGACTCACTTATGCAATTAATAAGCTCACTAAAGCCATGCATAGCCCGTTAGACGCACCGACTTTCACAACAAGGAGCACATTTGCGCACAAAGGCACGGCATATAGCACCTCATCCTAAATACGTTCCTAGGCGACTATATGAAATGCAAGACTCGGGTTGCGGCCTATGGTCGCAGGACCTTTGCTCTGATACCATCTGTAACACCCCAGCCCCTAGGCCAGAAGCGTTACGCTTTCCTAACTTCTTACTTAATTCCTGGGACGAAACGGGCAGAGTTCCCCCTAAAAACTGACCATTTCCAAGCTAAAAGCCTTACAATAAGTCCCTGTAAATCAACGGAAGCGCAAAACATTTAAAACATAGCTCAACGGCCACACGCCGGAGTTCATAACTCAATGAGCCACTCGCTCAGAGTACACCAACCAGATTGATTCATGAATAAAGAAGAAATGGGAGATACAACTCAACGGTTAACAAAACCGGAGTATTAAGATTTACATCCCAAAACATAGCTAAATTAAACCAAGAAGACATCTAACTAAATTGATGGTTGGCTCAGGCGGCCATACAGAGCGACCTTTATACCATATGCATTACATGAACTAGAATAATCATTTACAGACCTTTATAAACTAAGAGTACATTACATAACTTCATTAAACATGTAAGATCCCTTTAAATGAGCATATACGATGGCTTGTAAGCAACAATAGGTTCCTTCTGGACTTATCTGACTCAACTTCTTCCTGTCAGAAAGAAAACCTGGGGAAAAGGGGAAAGAGTAATGGGATGAGCAACCACACACTCAGTGAGTGTCCCCCAACCCCCTTAAAACCAAAACCGTTGCAGGCAATACTATCTTTACTAGTCACATATCACGTTTCCATACTTTACTATCATAATAGATATTCATAGAACCTTTATGGGAGGATCACTAAACATAAACTTCACTTCGACCACTCAATCATATTTCTAGGTTCCTCAACGATGGAGTTCTTTACTAGCAAGCAGTTAGGCACGTGAGTGAGCATCGAAGGCTAAGTATAAGGATCTTTTCTTTTCATAACATAACTTCCTAACACTCCATTTAAACTACACATGAACCCTCAATAATATGATGTGTATATAAGGTTATCCCTTTTCATAATTACACTTTTCTTGGTATTTCGTTCATATAATATACATATCACAGGCATAAACACGTATTAAGCATTTAAGTACCTTTAAACATCATATTAAGCTATATGACACCCTCGCATGCTATTCACATATCAACGTTCATTCTTTTAGGAAGAGACGCCTTCATTCAGGGAATTTTTAACGTGCTATAACTTTCTTTCTCATCTCATACACTTTAAATCAGACAGATTTGCTATGGATAAGAATGATGCCACATAAGATTAGAATCCACGTTCAACCATACTTAAGAATCATTCATAATGCATCCATTGAAAGCTTTCCTTTAATACATAGGCTAAGAATCCACATTCAAACATGCTTGAGGATCATTTCATAACTCATTCATTGAAAGCTTTCTTTCTTTCGTTGAAAACGTTTTCTTAGTCTTCAAAGGAAGTTTCATTTCGTTTGGTCGTGTAACGACCCTTATAAGCTTTTCATACATCATTCCATACAGCCTTTTGGGCCCATAAAAAGAACTTCCTTTCCTTTTTAATCGTTTAAAAAAAATGGCAAAGGGCCAATTGCTTTTCTTAACTTAGTACAAAAGTACTTCTGACATAAGATCATTACAGGGTGCTGATTGGGTGAGAACTATTCTCGATCTCATAGTGAGACCTAACGCTCACGCTTAAACTTTTACTCCCGGGATGGCTACATATAACATATCGGACCATTACATTAGCCCTCGTCAGGGCCTCTAGGGTTTATCCGGACTTATCCCCTAGGTTAACATTATTTACATTATATCATATTGTCCGCAGCACATTATCTTAGCCACTTAAAGCGCATCGGCCATAACGGCTAGTAATTTTCCGTTTCAAACAATAAAATCATTCAACGTATAATTCCCATCTCCCTTTTGTTAAAAACGTTTTAGGGATTCCTCCCAAACACTGTTTGAATAACTAAAATAGGTGGCTATTATTCATTTAAAACACATGAAGAGTCATTTGCTAAAACATCACCCTTCCACACACATGTTACATTTTAAATATACAAGGAAAAGGGAATGCACATATCACATTTAAACACTTCGTAATCATTTCAACACAATGAGCCACACATGGCCTCGCAATCCACACGATTGCGGTAATTTCACAACCCAGTCTCCCTCCTCACTTGCACCGTACCACAAAACCTCGAACGCTCATAATTTTTTCCTCAAACCATCCAACTACCAACTCGATTCATCGATTTATTAATCACATCATATTATCATATTAGCTTATGTAAAAGGGAGTAAGGTTTAGGCTCTTACCTGAGCAACCAGCACCATTTAGCGGTGCGTTACAACAAGCGTACATGTAGCCACATTTATCCATAAATCGACAACACTTTATTCAGTAAATCAAACATAATTTGATTCTAAACATACACGATGCATTTCGAAGTAACTTTCCTAAGCATGAATGTGCTAAAAAGGGTTCGAATGAAAGCTAAACATATTTTAATAGCTTCGAATTTAATTCGTTTACATGCATTAGCTAGTTTAACTCGAATCGAAGCTAAACACGTTTATATAACTTCGAGATTAATTTCTTTAACATGCATTAGCTAATCCACTTGATTCGAAGCTAAACACATTTCATTAACCTCAAAATTAGCTCATTTGCACGCATCGGTTAATCAATTCGAATGGAAGCTAAACACGTTAAAAGGACTTCGATTTTAATCCTTTTTCATATATTAGCTAAATAACTTGAATAGAAGCTAAGCACGTTAACGCAACTTCGATTTTAATTCTTTTTCATACATTAACTCATTAACTTGAATCGATGCTAAACACGTTAAACTAACTTCGTTTTTAATCCTTTTTCATGCATCAACTAATTAACTTGAATCGATGCTAAACACGTTAAATTAACTTCGAATTAACATCTCAAGCATGAATTACATTCATTGTTTCGAATCGACGCTAAACACATTTAAATTACTTCGAATTAACATCTCAAGCATGAATTACATTTATTGGTTCGAATTGAAGCTAAACGCACATAATTCGCATCAATTTACAATCTCAAGCACAAAATCAACCCAATGAGTCGAAGCGAACATGAATAACTCATTTCTTCACATTTTCTAACGAATTTCACAAACCCTAACTTGACATGCAATGTTAATCTGCTGAAAGTTAATTTCGAAAATATTAATAGTTTAGGAGGCGAGAACACCCACCTCGATACCACGCTAGAGACACGCGATTTAGCTTGAATTGAGGCCAAAATCGAACACCAAAAGCCAGATGCTCCTCTGCTCTTCGCGCGTGATTCGACTAGCCCAAACCCAAAAACCCTAACTTGTGGTTTTTTGAGAAATTTAAGCATGGTTAAGGAGGATTCAAGGTGGGGATTCAATTTAAAGGAGTAGAGAAGTTCGAAACTCACCGTGCATGCATGATTTCGACCGAGTATCCGGCCATCCTTGCGCCAGAATCGGCCCAGCCATGGCCGATTTTCGCTCAGCCTCGGCACAGGTTGGTCGCCGGCAGCTAAGGGAGGCAGATTGGGGCTTGGAACCGGCGAGTATAGCGTGTGTGAGGTGAGGAGATGAGGGAGACGGTGGTGGCTTTTGGGCGGTGGTGGACGCGCGTTGGAGTGAGGGACCGTTCGTCCCTTTCTCTCGCCAGTGACGCATGCTGGCCGGCGGCAGCGCCAGGTGGCCGGTCGCCGGTGAGAGAGAGAGAGAGAGAGAGAGAGAGAGAGAGAGAGAGAGGCGTTAGAGAGAGAGAGGGCGTGCGGGGGTCGGGGGGTCGGGGTCTCCTGCACGACTCAGGTCCCCCCTCCCCTTTTTGCGATCCTTTTCCCCCCTTTTTTTTGTTGTTTTGGGTTAAACTAACAACATTCAACTAAATTGTGGCCCCGTACTCGCTAATGGTTAGGCTAAACACGAATTGAAATGACCCACAATTAACATTTCGGTTTAAACTTTGGGAATCGGCTAAGTAAAACGAAAAACGATTTTAAAAACTTGGTTTAGCATTGATTCAAATATTTTATAAATAAGTAGCGTCAATAATAACGTTAATCAAATAATCGTTTTTTTAAATGAATTTAATCGTTAAAAACTCACACAGTTACTAAAAATACGATTTTATAACGTAAAAGTAAGACAGGCAACTTAACGTAAAAATAACGAAGGTGGGTCTTACATTCGTCTGTAACAGCCCACGACCACCCGCCATCGAGGTATTGTCCGCTTTGGGCAGGCGGGACGCTACCACCATCCCTGCCCTCACTGTTTTGTCCTCAAAAGGCGCCTCGATAGGTTGAGGTTTCCCCACGCTTATAAGGCGTGGTTCGTTCTCCTCAACTCTCGATGTGAGATACCTTCATCCACCCCCCTTCTCAGGGGCCCAGCGTCCTCGCTGGCACATCGGGTCGGGTCCATGGCTCTGATACCACTGTAACAGCTCACGACCACCCGCCATCGAGGTATTGTCCGCTTTGGGCAGGCGGGACGCTACCACCATCCCTGCCCTCACGGTTTTGTCCTCAAAAGGCGCCTCGATGGGTTGAGGTTTCCCCACGCTTATAAGGCGTGGTTCGTTCTCCTCAACTCCCGATGTGGGATACCTTCATCCGATGAAGGTATCCCACATCGGGAGTTGAGGAGAACGAACCACGCCTTATAAGCGTGGGGAAACCTCAACCCATCGAGGCGCCTTTTGAGGACAAAACCGTGAGGGTAGGGATGGTGGTAGCGTCCCGCCTGCCCAAAGCGGACAATACCTCGATGGCGGGTGGTCGTGGGCTGTTACACTTTGTAACTCAAAGAATCAGCATGCCATAGAGTGGCTTTGACGTATATCCTCACCCACTAACCCACACTCAAAGATAGATTACAAGCAAGCTAAATGAGAATGGAAACAGAAGGTTGTATTCAAGTGAACCCCGGAGGGATCAACAAGGACAGATAAGTTCTAGGCTAACTCTTGGATACATAAAACACCACCAAGAATCCGTTTTGGGTGCTTAATCTTTCTTAGGATAAATAAACACCACTAGGGAATAATTAAGACTCACTAGATGACCACTTTACTCAGCCTATGTAAAGATAAGCTAGATTGAGTGTTTTAAAAGGGTTACAGGTTTAGGAGTAAAGCTCAACTGAATTCTCATTCGTTTATAATCTGATTATGTGAACAAGCAACCAGGCATTTGAACAAGCTCCTGCCCAGCTACCTAGTTGCTTAGGAATTTCCTTATTCATGAGGAAACCTCTAATCTAGCTTATACAGATCAGATTGCAAAGTATGCTTAGACTAGCTTAATTATAATTCATGAGTCTAGCTTAACACATGCTGTTAAGGCTAACCTCAAGCTTGAACATGATCATTAGTCCTGAAGCAATCAACTTGCACATGGGAGATGGATAGAAGGCTACTGAAGTGACTTATCTTACGGCTAGCCAATTAGAAGCAAGGAAGATCATTATCTCTCCATCTGGGGGCCAATTGGCCTTCCAAAGTTGTAATTGAGCCAATGATGATGTTCCTAGCACTGTAGGCTAGCAAATAGGTAGGCAAGTTGGTGACTAAACCTTCCCCTTGAAGAGATCTCACCTATTGATAAAAAACATTCAAATCGGTCGGTTTAGCACTAAAAAGGAGCAACTTCGTTGACTTGCTTCTACTCAATTTAAAGTTGATTTAAAAATGTGAATGACTTCATTACAATGCTAATAATCACATCAAGTGAAGAATCAGGCTCAAATTAGGTTTAAGGGAGGTAATCAGCCCAAAACTCAAACTGGGCTAGAATAGAGCTTGATTTAGAACAGTTGACTTGTGAGTGCAAAATCTTCATGAAGAACTTGAGTTAACTTAAATTTCTCTTCATGGATTATTATTTGAGGATGTTAGGTGAATCCTATGCAAAAATATCAGCTCTAGACCTCTTAGAGGCTTAGAAAATCAAATGAACAAAACCGCGTCTATGCAAAGGATCATACCCAGGAAGGTCAGTACTTTGCTTCAGCAAAGCTTGGATTACTGCTTGAGGATTGGTGCTTGAACTTGAACTCCCTTGACTAAATTGAGGACCTAAGTCATGTTCCATGGTTAGATCTCCATCATCCTCCCCTTGGTTAAGAGAATTTGCCGCCAAATTCACTAGAAGATCATCCTCCAAACAGGGGCTCAAGTCTGCCACCTTAAATGTGGCTAAAACACTATAATCTCTAGGGAGCTAACCTTGTTGGCATTGTCATTTATCCTTTTCGATACTTCAAAAGGACCATTAGCCCTTGGCATTAAGTTGCTCTTGTGTTTTAAGGGAAAACGTTTTTTCCTTAAGTGAATCCGTACTAGGTCTCCAGGCTAAAATACCACCTTTTTCTTATGCGTGTTCGCTTGAACTTGATAGAAGGTATTATACCTTTTAATCCTAGTCGTGATTTGTTTGTAGAGCTTCTAGATTTCTTCCACTCTCTTGCTGGCCTCCACACTAGGCTTCTCTTCAATAACTCTAGGCACCAAATCAAGGGGGCTTACGGATCAGTCCCATACACCACCTTAAAGGGAGACATGCCTATGGTTTTGTTGGGTGCCTTATTGTAAGCAAACTCAGCATGGGAAAGGAGTAAATCCCATGCCTTAGCATTCAGCTTAATCAAAGCTCTCAAAACAGTTCCCAAAGTTCTGTTTGTTACCTCAATTTGGCAATCAGTTTAGGGGTGGCAAGTGGTACTATACTTGAACTTGGTCCCCATCTTCTTCTATAAGGTAATCCAGAAGTAGCTAAGAAACTTGGTGTCATGATCCGAAATAATAGACCTAGAAATACCATACAGCCTCATCACCTCTTTAAAGTATAGCTCAATAATATGTGCAGCATCGTTGGTCTTGTTACAAGCTATAAAATGTTCCATCTTTCAGAATCTGTCCACTACCATAAAGATGGAATTCTTGTTCCTTTAATTTTCATGCAAGCTAAGGATAAAATCCATGCTTACATCAACTCAAAGGAGGGAAGGAACTGACAAAGATGTGTATAAACTATAAACCATGGGGTAGTGAGTGACTCTTAGCCACTTGACAAGTAGCACACCTTCTCAAAAGATCCTAAACATCCTCATTCATTCCTAGCTAGAAGTAATGTTCCCTTAGCATGGCTGGGGTCTTATTCTCTCCATAATATCTAGCTAGAGAACCATCATGAACTTCTGTAATTAGAAGCTCATGAGTACCACATCTAGGAGCACACAAACGAGTGCCTTTGAATAAGTACTCATTCCAGACCAAAAAATCCCCTTTAGGATGCTTTTGACAAACATAATAAAGCTCCCTAAAGTCTTTGTCAGTAGCATGAAGGGACTTACGATGCTCAAATCCCAAAATGTAAGCACCTAACTGGAACAATAGCAAATGTCTTCTTGATAATGCATCTCCTCCATGATCCGTCTCCCTGACTTATGCTTGATTGTAAAGTGAAATGATTGGAGTATTCCACCCATTTAGCATGTCTTGAGTTTGACTTATGCTTCCCTTCAATGTACTTCAAGGCCTCATGATCAGAATGCAAGATAAACTCACTAGCCATCAAGTAATGGCTCCAATGCTCTAAATTCCTCACAATTATATAGAACTTCTTGTCATAAGTCGAGTACTTCCTCCTAGAATTGCATAACTTCTCACTAAAGAAGGCTAATAGTCGCCCTTCTTGAGTAAGAACCCCTCTAATACTAACACCATAAGCATCAAATTCAATCTCAAAAACCTTATCAAAACAACGCAATGCTAATACTAGTGCCTCAGTAAGCTTAGTGTTGACTTCCTCAAAGGCAGAATGAGCTTTAGGGGTCTATTTGAAGGATGTACTCTTAATCACTTCAGTCATAGGTGCCATGATAGTACTAAGGTTTCTAATGAACCGCCTATAGAATGAGACAAGTCTATGAAAACTTCGAATGTCATGGATGCTTTTAAGGACTGACCATGACCGAATGGCCTCAACTTTGCGTTCATATACTTTCACTCCTTGGGTCGTCACAATGTAGCCTAAACAATTCACTTCTTTAAAGGAGAAAGTGCACTTTTTAAGGTTACCATATAACTGCTCCTTCTCTAAGACCACCATGGCCTGAGTTAAATGATCTTGGTGTTTCTCTTTAATTTGGCTGTAGATCAAAATATCATCAAAGTACACCACCACGAACTTGCCAATGCAAGGCCAAAACACTTGGTTCATAAGCCTTATAAAGGTACTTGCAGCATTTGATAATCCAAATGGCATAACTAGTCATTTATATAGGCCTCTTTTTTGCTTGAATGTTGTCTTCCATTCATCTTCCTCTCGGATCCGAATTTGATGGTAACCACTTCTCAAATCAATCTTAGAAAACACACTAGAATCATGAAGTTCATATAGCATGTCTTCAAGACGTGGGATAGGGTGCCTGTATTTGATGGTGATCTTGTTTATAGCTAGACTATCCTCACACATTCTCTTGCTCCCATCCTACTTAGGAACCAATAAGGATAGAACAGCATAAAGGCTAAGTGATTCCGTAACCAACTGTTTGTTGATCAGTTCATGTACTTGCCTTTGAATCTCTATAGTCTCCTTAGGATTCATTTTGTAAGCTGGCTTGTTTGGGAGAATTGCTTCAGGGTTGAGATCAATGAGGTGCTGGATGGATCTTTTAGGGGGTAGACCTAAAGGTATTTCATTAGGGAAGACATGGTTGAATTGTTTAAGTAAGGATATGGCAATGGGATGGCTTAGGGATGAGTGTTCTGGTTCCTCAATGGCAGTGAGTATCCACTCTTAAAGGCCTTAAACTCATGATAAAAGGTCTTAAGTAATGGTTCTCCACAAGTAAGGAATAGGTTAGCTTGTTGAAGGTTCTTTTGTGGCTTGCTTTTGTGGATCTGAGGAGGGATTCAATAGGCATGGGTTATCTCTTTACCATCTTTGGAAAAGGAATAGGTGCTTAAGTAACCATCATGCGTTACCTTTCTATCAAACAGCCATGGCCTTCCAAGCAAAATGTGACATGCATAACACAATTATAATCACAATCCTAGATATCCAGAACTATTCACAATCCTAGATATCCACAACTATTCGCAATCCTAGATATCCATAACTAAATTCATAAAACCAAAATACAATCAAGGGTGATCATAGCTAATTCGGCTTAACAAATCCCAAATTTCTCAAGATCAATCACCCATACAATTACAGTCCTAAACATCCACAACTATGTACAAAAAGAAACAAAAGAAACAAAAAAGGAGAATAGGGAGGGGGTGGAACAATCATACCAGGTTGGATACTGATTGTACCTAAATTAAATCCCTCATTCAGATGACGTTGAGGAGGTTCATGGAGCATTAGCCGCTCCATCTTAACTCATAAGCTGCTGCTCATCAAAACCCACCAAAGCTCAAAGTAGCTTGTCAAGCAACTGGGCACATTCCTTATAGAAATGTAAGTCATTATAAACAAGAAGTGTAGCCCAAATAAATTCATAAATGCAATACAAGTTAAGGCTCTTTCGAGCTTATCAAAGCTCTCAGCCTAATCAAGCGAAAGATGTGTATATGCAAAATCAGATGCACTAGTCAATGGCCTAAGTATGGTGTAATTATATGAATGCAAAGACCCTCGATAGTGATCTGAATTATCAAAATGAAATCCAACATCTCTAAAGGGGGTGGGAAGAAGACCAAGGCAAGGCCAATTAAATGAAATATGAAAACCAAAGCTCAAAGGACGGCATAAAGTCAAGTCCTTCACTTCAAAGTGATCCTCCAGTCTCTTTATGTCACCATCATCAAGAGCCTAATATAAACAAGGACTGTCAAGCACAAAAGTCTCAAACTCTATAAAACAGACTCGAGAGGGTCTAAAAAAGGGAGAAGAAATGAGGAGGGGAGAAGAAAGAGGTGAAATGGGAAGGGTAGGAGCTACGTTAGGAAAAGAATCATCAGAAATGGGAGCCTCAAACTCCATGTGAGGTGTAATCTCACTAAACTGTACATCAGAAGGCTTATTAAGAGAATGCTCCTCAGAGAAGGTATCCTCTGACTTAACTATTATGCCACACTTATCATCAGAACTAGCATCAGTCTTGAAACCATCTCCCTCCTCTAGCCCTCCTAAGGGAGCCAAAGGAAGAGACAAGTCATGAACGGTCAGACTACCCTTTGGGGTGGTCCTTAACTATGCTAAACTCTAGGGAGGGTGTGACTGCTAAAAGTGATGAGGGATCACTTGTTCCCTCGAGGTCATTAGAAGGTGTATCATCATAAAAATCATGCTTTAAAGGAATCAATGCCTCACTCCTAAAATCAAAGTCATCACAAGCGCTAAGGTTACCCTTGAGTATACTTTGCAAGAAAATCTTCCTATTAAAGGCAGTCCATGCCACTAGTCTGTGTGGTCTACCAAGCAATGGACAAACATCGACATCATGGTCAAAGAAATTATAATAATCACATGAAATAGAAGCACATGGACTATGAGAGTGCTTATATGATATACCACCAAACTGACCCTCATCTAACGGTGTAGCATGCATCATATAAGGGTCGGAAGAGGGGTGACTAAAAACCTCTCTAGCATTGTCATATTCCTACGTATCATAAGATAAATACCCAAAGAAATCCCAAATTTCATCAAGAGTCTTAGTGAACAAACAACCCAAACCTCCGGGGTACATAGTCTTAACATGACCCCGATATTCTTCATTAAAACCCTCAAAGATTACTTGGCAAATTTTCCATTTCTCAAAAGAAAGATCAACAAATTGAGTACGAAATTCATTCAATCTACTCAAATATCACTAGAATATTTCATGCTCATATTGAGGGAAATAGAAACTTGCCATTTTTTTTTTCAATTTTTTTTCAATTTTTTCAATTTTTTAGGGGTTTTCAAGTTTTTCAATTTTTTTAATCAATTTTTAACTTTTATAATATTTTTGGATTTTTGGACTTTTTTTCAAGAAATGAACTAAATTAATATAAGTCAATACTCATAATGAAATAAGCAAAACAAAATGAAATAGATGCAATAAGAAAATATCAAAGAAAAAGAAAATGCGACATAATCTCATGCCATCGTCCTCGACAATGGTGCCAAAAAATTGTAAGATAATTTTGGATGTAAAATAAAGCCACAAGCATATGACTTTTGTTGTAGTACTTGAGAGTCATGTCCTAAGGGAAGAGGATGAGATCAAGGTCATTAAATACAAAAATAACTAATTGAGCATCAATCTAAACTAATTAAGACCATAAACACCTAAAATTATAAATCTTAAATGGTTCTAATTCTAAATAATTACTACTTATTCACATTGATTTCATAAGAGCTAGCTAATTTTAGGATAACAAAGCAACTTAAATATGACTAACCACATTATCTAAATAAACAAGATAAAAAAAATAAAGTGATCAAGTAACTAAAGAAAGCAAGAACGAATATGTAGCAAATGAAATAAGAAATCTAAACTGTAAGCCAAATCAAAAGAATGAGAACTGGGGACTTAGAAATTAACCAACCAAATAGCCCAGAATTTAGTTTGATCACCTGAGGTCTTGCAAAAATCCAAGCTCACCACATGAGTTAAGCTAACATCTCCTAAACTTAAACCCAGTAGCACCTAGAACTAAAGTTTTCCAAACACGGCAGACAAAATAAGCATAACAGAGGAGAGAGGAAGAATCAGGGGCTTCGCTGCCCATGAGCCCAGCCCCATTTCAAGCCACCTCCATTAATGGAGGTCACCTAGCCATGCCTAAACTAAGAAACAGAACAGAGCAACCCGAAGAAGAAAAACGGGGGAGGGGAAATTTGAATTCAGCAATGAAAAACCTAAAACAGTCCATTATAAGTTGAAATTCATCAAACCTACTCCAAATCAATGCAACAAAGTTCGATTTATACGAAATTGCTGGCTAGAGAAACAAATCTGACATTCGAAATCCAAAACAGATGAAATGGAAACAAACCCTAAATTACTAGTAACTGAAAATAAACGAAAAAATCCCAAAATTAAACCTCAAAAACTTAAACTAAAACCTAGATTAATACCTAGCTTCTAGCGCCGCTACCTTGATTTATACTCTCACCACTTCAATCCTGATCATTGATCTGGGTAATCATGGACGGTGCTGATGAATGTTGCGCTGGCTGATTATGGCAGTCAGATGAGGATGGTGATGTGTGATGTGTGGTGTGTGGTGTGGTGTGGTGCTGGGGATGCGTTGAGAAAGAGAGGGATAAGTTCGAGAGAGAGATGGCGATGATGGTGAGGATGTCGAATAGAAGAAGTGAAGAGAGGGGGCCTAGGTCTTAGGCTTTCTGACAGCTAAAGATAGAGAGAGAGAGGAGTTGCTTCATTTTTTCTTACTCTCTTTTCATCATTTCTTTCACAATTTTCCTGATTTTCAACACCTACAAAAATAAAACAAAATCAAATAAAATGAAATAAAAATCTAAATATAATAATTATTTGAAGCACAAATCAGGTGTAAAGATATTGTAAAAATATTGTATTTTTGGTGCAAACACACACACACACACAATATACATTTACATATACATATACATATACATATACATATACATATACATATAAATATACATATACATACATATATAGATATATATAAATATATATATATATATATATATATATAGTATATATATATATATATAATATATATATATATATATATATAGATATATAATATTATATATATATATATATATATATATAATATATATATATATATATATATATATATATAAGTATGTATGTATATATATACATGCACATATACATACATGCATATGTATGTATATACATACATACATACATACATACATATACATTCATGTATATATATATACATATTTATACACGTGTAATATAAATGTGTGTGTATGTATGTATGTATGCATGTATGCATGCAAGTATGTGTATGTATATATATATATATATATATATATATATATATATATATATATATATATGTGTGTGTGTGTGTGTGTGTGTGTGTGTGTGTGTATATAATATATATACACACACACACACACACACATATATATATACACACACACACACAC
>JAKOGI010001143.1:182500-202500 GCA_029747015.1 Carnegiea gigantea
CTAACCTAACTTGTAGAGGCTATAACTTCATCTAGAAAAATCATATTGAGATGTCCAAGTTCAACCTCGAAAGATCATTTTACCCACTACAATTTTTGTTTTAAGATCATTATGACAAACCATAGCAACTACTTAAAAATGCATATTTTTCCATCCAGCCAGTTATAGGTCTGAATTGCATGGTGTTGAGAGAAAATTTATTTCTCACTTGTTTTAAGACCAAAATTAGTGATTTAAAATTTTAGAATAATAGACTTGTAGATCTACATGCACGAAGTTTTTCATGAGTTTTGACTTGGGACATAAATGCATTTTATTTCTCAAAAATGGGTCATTGTAGGTTGAGTTTCTGGTCTTGACTAAACTTATAATTTATACATGAAATCATGATACCGCATTCAAGCAAACTCACCAAAATCAATCTAAAATCATTCATAACCATCAACACTAACTCTAAATCCAATAACAACCTATCCAAGCCGCTAGAAAGATGAAAGAATCAGAAGTATGGAGGTTTCCCTTCTAAGGTTAGAATAGAGGTTCAACAAAAAGAATTTCATTTTCAAAATAGCACTATATATGAAATTTAATTTCAAAAGAAGATGTTAAGAGATTAATCAAAAGATTTAAAAGGGTTGAATCAAAATTTCTCATCAAAACCCAAGAGAAGAAACAAGGAAAGAAGAGAGATGGGTGGCGACAGGGGCAGTGGTGGGGTGGTGGGGTGGGGTGGCAGTTGTGGTTGTGGTTGTGCTGGTGGAAAGGATAGAAAGTGAGATCAGAGAAAGAGAGAGAGTGAGCATGGGGAGAGAGATTAATGGAAAATTTTGGGCAAGTGAAGGATTTAGAGAATTTTCTTTTTATTCCTTTCAAATGCCAATACATCAAAATCTAAATTTGAAACCTAAGAGGGAAAACTTATCAAAAAAATCAGATTTTTATTAAATAGGATTAATATTTTCTTTAATAAAGCTGTTGGTTGGATGAAAAATAAAAAAATTTTGGACTTGGTCCAAAGTCCTAACTTATATGAAAGTCCGACGCTAAAATTACTACCCACGAGCTCAAGAGACTAGCGATCAATTCTCATATTAAAAGTCAATTTAATTATTCTTCGAGAATTATAAATATAAATTTTCGAGGTTTTGCTATATATATATATATATATATATATATATATATATAGATAGATAGATAGATAGATAGATAGATAGATAGATATAGATAGATAGATATGTATGTATGTATGTATGTATGTATGTATGTATGTATATATGTATGTGTGCACACACACACCTACACACACACATATACATATACATATACAAATACATATATATATATATATGTATGTATATGTATATATATATACATATATATATATATATATATATATATATGGTGTGTGTGTGTGTGTGTGTGTGTGTGTGTGTGTGTGTGTGTGTGTGTGTGTGTGTGTGTGTAAAAATTGTTCCTTAACAATTTATATTGTAGGCCCTCATCCATGGACCTAGGTGTACCACATGTATTTTTTTTATTTTTTTTATTAGCAAGCAAAATTGCTTTTTATGTATGACACATACTTTCATTTTCACACACTATTCACTTTTTTTCCTCTTCTTGTTCAACTTCTTCATTTGAGTCTACTTCTCTCTTATCATTTTTATTCATCTTCTTTCTTCGATTCTTAGCCATTGCAGTTTGAATGTATTTATTCTAATCTTGATAGTAGAAATCTTTGTTCTTTATTTGATTTTGTGATAGCTTCGCTAATTTTCTCACTGACTTTATTGTTGATTTTTCCATTTTAAGTCTATTTTCTCTCTCCTCATTCTTCTTCATTCTTTGACTTCTAATTTTTTGCCCTTTTCAGTGTTTATTTTGCATTTTATTGTTGAAAATGTCACTTTCGATTCAATTGCTAAGAGTTTTCCATTATTTGCTTTTGAAGCTTTCGAATTGTTGAGGTATGTTCTATTTTTTGTTTTGTTCTCTTTTATCATCTTTTCTACTCAATTTGGAGTTTTTTGGTTTGATTTTTGTTCATTTTTGCTCTAATGGTAGATTTCGTTGGTTTTATTTGATCTTGTGACACTTTGGTTGATTCTTGCTCTTACTTTCTCTCGATCTTCGATCATAATCTCAAATTCTCTCTCTATATTTGTGGTTCTTCTTTCTTTGTTTTCTTTTTTTTTTGTTTTTTTAGTCATTGTTTTATTTATTTTGCATGTCATTGTTGGTTCAATTTTCTTAAATTTTCTAGAAGTTTGCTTCTAAACTCTCCAGATTGTTGAGTTCAACATTCTATTATATGAAGCTAATTATGAAGTTAAGCATTGCATTTTCATGGACTTAAGATTCTAATATATAAAAGCAAGCATTCTATAGTATAGTCATAAGTATTCTTCTCTATGGAGTCGTTATTGAGAACCAACATTGATAGCATTGTTGTGTAGGGTATTGAACATTCAAGCTTCTGATGTTAAGCATTTAGGATCATGAAATGTAGTATGTTTAAGTATTCGAGTAATTAGTATAAAGTGTTTACATTTTTCTAAACAATTTACTTTTTTAATCTTTACTTTTTTGGGTAGAATTGATTACTTCATAAATATTATTGCAATTTATTTTTTTCAACCATAGCTATTGGAATTTATCTAAGAAACTTGAATTTTAAATTAGGGTTTTTTTCCTTTTCTTTTAGCTTGGTTTCTTTCTCTGCCAATGTTTAAAGATTGGTTTGAAAATTGTTAGATTATTGTTTGATATTGTTTTGTTTCTTTTCAGGAAGTATGACTATGAATTTTGATATTTTTAAGGTGCATGTGTACCACATACTGTGGACCACTTTGGGATGCGTGTTACTAGGTTGCAGCATTTTTGTTTTTATCCAAATCTATAGAGCATTTGTAATCCTACATCAATAATCTAAGCATCACTGTTTAGACTGTATACTTGGGCATATAGTGCTTCGTAGATCTGGGACAAAAAACAAAAAGTTTTTAGCCCATCAGTACACGGCCTAAGATGCTTTCGCACTGTGTGGTTCACGCGCACTTCCAAAAATGTCACAAACCCATAAATGATTCTTCTAAAAGCAATTAAAAAAAAACTAGCAAACAAAAATTTAAATTTTCATTTCAACATCTAGCAAGTAAAAAAGGAAAAAAAATAAAGAAAAAAAGGAACCAAAACAATCAAAATATTGTAGAGTTGAGCAACAACTTCAACACTAAATTCTCCATGTTGGTATCCTCAACGCTCAACATTCCAAATTAAATTCTTAATAACCTAGCAGGCTAGCATAAATGCTCAACATTGTTATCTTGAATGTTCAACTTTCTTACCTACATGTTAAACAACATGTACCTTGGATGCACAAGACTCTAGAACATTTGTTGGCTTTTCTTACAAGAAAATCCTAAAATACCAAAACGACAACAACAAAAATGCTCAATGCTATTACTATTTGAACAGTAAAATATATTGCTCAACTTCATACAATAGCATGCTTGAGTACATAAATCAAAATGGTCAACTTGATATAATAAAATGCTCAAGCGTACAAAACAAAATGCTCAACTCTATAAGATGCAACAATGTGTTTAAGTCCACAACACGCTGTTGTATAACTCTAAATCTCGTCCTAAAGATTAAAATGCTAGCAATATTAAAAATAATCAAAATAAATTAAAAATAATAACTAAATCTATTAGAATTACATGAATGATGCAAAATACTAAATCTAATCACCAAAAATATGCCATAGATAACTTAAAACCAACATTCTGGTAATTAGGATTGAAGAACTTCCCCTTTTCAAGTTTCATCTTCAACACACTTATTCTCTATCTACCTGAGTCTTCTTCACAAAGATCTACTCATAAATATTATCATTCCAAAAAAAGAAAAAAAAATTAGAAGTGATAATAACAAAACCAACTATCTTGCAAGAATATGACAATGACAAATTACATAACTCAACAAAGAGCAAGCTGGATGAACAAACTGTTGCAATTACGAGAACAGATTGAATGAAAAATGAATTCAATGCTTTTATAGATTAGAAGCAATGAGAAGAAAAATTTGATTCAAATCAACATATAAGATCGAGGAACATAGAGAAGATTGAAACCGATGAGCAAAATGCCACAAAATGCAAACAAAATTAGACAAAAAAGATTGCTTTTAAAAATAGAATCAAGCAAAGAAAATAGGTATTGGGTTTGAAATCACACAAATCCCTAAATTGGTAAGAAATGAGGAAAAAAGTGAAAATGAGCATAGGCAATTGCCACTTTCGCTGGAAATGATATACCTATTCAATTAGCTTATGTATTACAAAATAGAAAATGAAACTTTGCAAGTGTTAAGCCACAACCATAGACCTGACTGAGAAAGTTACACATTTACTGTCTAATCTGTTGTGTAAAAGTCTGGATCCATGTGCCCTGGATTGGATATAAATAGTGGAAAAAATCGATGCCAATAATGTGAATTATTGAGGATATTGATGCAAATAATCTAACCTGAGGAAATTATAGCGAATAGTATGATTTTTTACCTTATTTTTTTGTAAGTATACTAGCAACAAATTTAGGTAAGTTTGACATGGCTGTGCGCTGACATGAATTTTGTTAGATCAGATTATTTACAAAAAATAAATTCAAATGTCATATTGTTTGCTATAATTTTCTCAAGTCAGATTATTCACGTCTATAACCGCCATACTTTAGTTTATTAGTATCAATTTTCCCTAAATTGTGTTTAGGTGTCGTGTGTTCCTTTGCCTTTCATCACAATGGTTGCGCTAAGGAAGCCCGTTGTCATCATAGTAGGGCTCCATGTAGGGCCTGTATTTTCGTCGGGGAAATATAGCTTGGTAAAATGGGTAAAGTTGGTTGAAATTGGTAAACATGCTTTGAAGTAGTTTTAAGTGGATATTTTTTTTGTTGAAGTGAGTTGAAGTAAGTTGAACTGAGTTAAAGTTGGTTGAAGTGGGTTGAATTTTTTTTGTGTAATAGGTAGAAATTGGTTAAAATAGTGCGAAATGGGTTAAAGTGGGTTGAAGTGAGTTGAAATTGATATTTCTTATTAAAATTCGTGAAATGGGTTGAAATTGATTGAGGTTAATAAATTTGGATTTACCAACAAAAAGAACAGGGCTATAACCTATACAAGCCTCCTTGGTAGGGATGGCTGTGGGGCGGAGATTCGGGGCAGCGCCTCGCATTGAGGAAAAATCCACATCCCCAATGGGGATGGAGAGGGGGATGGGGACAGAAATAAATCCCCGAGCGGGGATGAGGATGGGGATGGGGTGAAAATTTAGCCCATCCCCGTCTCCACTTCCCCGGCCAAGGAAATATCCATGTCACCATCCTCGTTTCCCCGTCTCCGATTGGGGAAAAATCCCCATCCTCTTTCCCGCATATTAATTAAAATTAAATGTGAGCCTTTTTTATTTGTGAACATAATACTAATGTTATATCTGTACATTAAGTTTAAAAAGCCATAGATTGTATGAATATGTTTTGTGTAATTTGTGCATTGCAGATTTATGTTGTATGGATTTCTTAAACTTTAATTTAGGTCATATTGTATACTTTAATAAAGTTTGTTAGAATTATATTGCATGAAGCCTACAAGAGCTTATTGTACAATTAATTGGGTTAGGATTTAGCGATGGCAAATTGGACTTTCATTCAAGACTTGTAATATAACTATCACAAAGGAGGAAAAAAATAACGGGTAAAATCCCCCGTTGGGGCCCCGTCAAGGATTAGATCCCCGCTGGGGACGGGGACAGGGATCTTAGCAGAGATGGGAACGGGGAATATGCCTCCCGTGCTCAAGCCGCACTGTTGCCATCTCTACTCGTTAGCAACCCAATGCAGCCCAACTCTCAAATCTCAATCGTTCGTCTCTTTCAAAGACCTAGTAGAACTGACCAGAGACTCAAAGCCCGAACCGAACGATCCGGACCCATATCTAACCCGACATCTGAAATATGCTCACTCGAAAGTGGACTCGAAACTCGAATTGACCAGAACCAAACCATATCGACCAGAAATTTTCTACAAAGTTACTTATTTTTGCATGATAAATGTATTGGGCCAAAAATCCACTGACCTGAAATCGAACCGAATCGAAATTCAATCGATCCAAACCGAATCGACCCAAAATGTCCTCTAACCTGAAATATGGCCCAACTCAAACTTAACTTGACCCGTACCCAAAATATATATATATTTGCCAGGTAAACACCCTGGAGTCGTGTAGTGGATGCGCGCTCAAAATGTTGCTCTGTATTTTTTTCGGCAGTAATGTATCTTTTTGTTCTATAGTGTATTTTTTTCTTCCTACAGTGTACCATTTGTTTTCTGCAATGTGTCTTTCCTTATCTGTAGTGTAACTTTTCTTATTTATAATGCATGTTTTATCTCATACAATGTATCTTTTTCTAGTCAGTTGGATCAAGAGAACTACGAAAATGCTTCTCAATTATATGATATCTTTTATATAAGTATCTACTTAATCATGATACGTAGATGTGTACCTTATAATTATTGCCTCCACCTCTCTCCATTTTCTTTCTCCTACTGTTTCCTAATCTTAGGCTGAAGACCTAAAACCCTGCGATTTGCAAGATTGAAGTGATCTATCCGTTGCTTGTTCGCGGTGCTCACTGTAAGTCAATCAAGCTTAATTTTCATTCCTCTTTTCTTCCGTTTGATTTCTGATGAACTGAATTAATCATTTTGAATCTACTTTGTGCAACTTGTTGTTAATTACAGTTAGGTTTAGCTCTTACTAGAATATTCATCGAAGACTGTGAATTGATCATCTAGGGTTGTGACTTGTGAACAGTGAGTCAAATAATATATATGTAGTTTCTTATTATTGAATGGGTGGGCAATATGCTTTTCTCCTAGTTCTGTTGGGGTTCCTATTTATTTTACCGAGTTGCTGGTTGGTTTCTGTGAAACTGGTTTCATAAGGTCTAGACCGAAAAGTTCTGGGAATTTTACAAGCAGCGCACCGATAAATGACAGCCCTCATGGAAGTTAAGATGGAGGACGCTGCTGCTGCGGCAGCGATGGGCACGGTCGAAAACAACAATGGGACGCCGTTGGGGATGGAGAAGAAAGAGAAGTCGCCGTACGATACACTGAAGGCGAGCAAGACATCTGTTGAAGAGATAGTGGCGAAGATGCTTGTTATCAAAAAGGAAGAAAAGCCCAAATCTGAGCTTCGTGAGCTTGTGACTCAGATGTTCCTTAATTTTGTTTCTCTCCGCCAGGTTCCTCTTTCCATGGCCGCTCTTTCTCCCTTGATTTTGACTCCTTCGCTTTTGGTGGGGTTTGCTTCAATAGTTCATTTTAGATTTTATATCATGCTGACCAATCATTTTTTTTTTTTTTTAATCAACATGTTCATCATTGATTTAGCATCTAGGTTCCCCCCTTCCCCGCCCACACACACACACACACACGCACACACACACACACAGAGAAAATCCATCAAGCCTAGTTTCATCAGTTGATGGATGTATAATTGTCGATACTGTGTTGTCTGTAAATGATATGCAAATGCCATCTTATAATGCCTGGAAGATACATTGGACTATACGAGGGAAATGATAGGGAAATGGTAGGGTTAGCTGGGATTAAAGATGATCAGAGAAAGCTCAATGAAGAAAAAGAATTGAACCAGCTGCTTGTTTGTTTGTATTCCCCCCTTTTTTAAGATCTTATGATTGGTTTCAATATATGGAATTTGTTTCTGAATAATACTTTCATAAAAAGGTGATTATTAACACCGTGCACTAATGTTGCAAAGGGATTTCAACTATAAAGCAATTTTTTTTTTTAAAAAAAATTGGTTTGTTGGTTAGAAGGGTTTGACTCTAAAGCAATGTTATTCATATTTAACACCACTTTTAGTTAGCTCGGCTTATTGTGTAGGGCGAAAACTATAGAAGACTGAAGAATATGAAAATTTCATGTGTTTGTTTAAACGGGAGTAAAACATCAAGAAATAAAAAGCATATGTTGAAATTGAATAGAGCAACATCATTGTCTTTGGGCTTCTTAGTTTGTTTGAAGTTGTACTTCCAAATTAACAGGAACAATGTAAAAATTTGAAGAAATAAGCTAGATTGATATAGTAACATTGGAGTCAACTTCCCTCACGGAGGTACACATCCCATTAGTGGCATGTGGGGTATGAAAGGTTTCCCTCCTCATCAGCCCTTTCACTCCTCAGCCCTTTCCTACTAGAGTATCCCAATGAGCAATGGGGCCTTAGCTTAAAGAAGATAAGAGGGCATGTAAAATCATTAATGTAGTCAACTCTTCATCAGGTTTGCCCGTTGCTCTAAGAATTTCCAGTAGGGTTACACTGACACATATTTAATTTTCTGCAAGTCTGTGCATATTTACTTCCAAGGTTTTACTTCTTGAAATTTGGATCGAGAACAAGAGGAGGTGTGAGAAGTTGGAGGGGGTTGGGGGAGTGGCATGGGGCATGTGCTTGGAAGCTGCTCTTAATTGGGTCTCTTTCTTCGCCCCATAAAATTGGCTGTCCTTAAAAAAAAAAAAATGAAAAGTATTAATGGGGCATAAATTCATCACATCATTCCGCAGCGAACAGCTTTCATTTATGGTCCAATATATGCAGTGCAAACAATAAAGGAGTCCAGAGAAGCAAAATAAAGAATTTTGGGATAAAATTATGTGGTGGTGTTATTAGTGCAAAGTTTATAATTATGGATTATTAGGGATTCTTTCAGGTAGTTTAACAGTTATATTACGAATAGGATCTTAGGATAAGCCTAGCAGTTCGTGATTTTTGAACTCTGAACTAATAAAGAGTACATATTTTTACCTTATAATTTTTTATTTTGCTTGTTTGGGCTCCTCATAGTGTTTACGTGAATATATGATATGCAAAATTCCAGGGGAGATACATTTATGGTATGGATGGGGCATCTCCCTACCACCGTACAGAGTACATACTCATGTTGACCATTAAGGGTCCATGGTTTCGGTTATGTTTTTTTTTATATTTTTTTTTTTGGTTTCCTTTTTCTCTTGTTAACATGTTATTCTTTATTCCACTGGTACCCATTGGTGAGGGTAAGATTGCATACATTTTAATCGTATCTTGATTTACAGCCTCTTTATGAGGACATGTTCTTCGCTAAAAGCTGTAGCCATTTTTGTTGCAAGATGACTTAATGGAGGGATTTGGTGCAGGCCAACCGCATGATCTTGATTGAAGAAGATCGTGTGAAGGCTGAAACTGAACGAGCAAAGGCACCTGTGGACTCAACAACTTTGCAGCTGCATAATTTGATGTATGAGAAGAGCCACTACCTCAAAGCTATAAAGGCATGCAAAGATTTCAAGTCAAAGTATCCTGATATTGAACTTGTTTCGGAGGGAGAATTTCTAAGTAAAGCACCCGAAGAGTTCAAAGAAACTGCTATGTCAAATGATACTGCTCACAACCTCATGCTGAAGAGGCTTAGCTATGAGCTTTTCCAGGTAATCAGTATTCAGCATGGTCTTGCGTATGCTAACTAGTTAATTGACCATAATATAGAAATCATGGACATAGTTGTGGGCATAAGCTGAGTGGCTTTGTTGAAAGCACGCTTGTAATATTACCGGCGTGTATTGGAAAGCATTGTTTTATATATCGAAGTATGTGATAGTTGTACTTTGCTCTCTATAGGCCTGTGAGACTTATGGTGTCAATGCATATATCCGGGTCCCATTGCCTATATGGATTACTTCTACTCACCTGATCTATCAGTCATCCATAATAGCGTATCCATTATTGTTCCTTCAATCTTTGTAGGAGAATTGGGTGATTTGGGGGATATATGGTTGCTTCGTGAGTTTATATTTTCATAGTAGATTTTCACATAAATTTGCCTGAAAAAAATTCTTCCATAAAAAAGAATGACAACCAAAGCTCAGTATGGATCCCCTTAAAAGGGAGTCTGGGAGATCCAATTGCCTTATCTTGACAAGCAGGAAAAGTGGTTTGAGTGCCTATTAAGATGTCCTGCAATCAAAAGGCATGACTTATGCTTATAGTTTGAATGAGGCTAAAAGATATATTTGAATTTTGGCGTGTAGGCAAGACAATTGTATATCTTCAAACGGGTTTTGTCAACCCAATATGATGATTTTTGTCATCTTCTTTTCGGTCAATTTAGGTGTTGTTCAGATTTAAATTGTATATGATGCTGACGTTCAAGCCTTATCACAAGCTCTTGTGGGAGAAAACATTCAAGCTTTTAAGTATCTTGTTAAAACTATGCATTGCGGCTTGCCTTCCTATCATCCTTGTAAAATGTAAGCTGGCCTTAGGGACTTAGCACATAATAACTTATGGTCTTATGCTACTTGCGTTCAACTTATTGCATCTGTGAAAAGTGGATGATGAACAAGTGGGTGGAGAAGTGGATGCTAAGAGCAAGTGATGGGTTAGATGGAGCTTCATCAAAGTGTGAGTCAATCCATCATCCACCCCTCTGCATCCATTTAGTATCCTTTTTCTTTTCTTTTGGCTTAGCTTTCATCCATTTTTGGTTTGGGTTAGGTCAAGTGGGTATACATTGGGTATGATTGTGTATTCTCAGGAATAATTGTGCTTATTACTTCTTATTGTTTGTAATTTATCTTCCATAACCTCATTTTTTGCAAGTTGCTAAGTTGGTTGATTCCAGGGCTATCCTGTGCCTCCATGACCCAATCGAAGACGACATTTGTGCTTTAACTTTCATTGATGATCACGATCTCTGGGCTTGCACCTTGGCATCACTTCCTTTCTTCCGTTGTATTTAATTTGTGAAATTAATTGCTAGTATACCTAATCTCCAAAAAAAAGGGAAAGTAATTGGTGGTATGTGTTTAAGCAACCTTTTATTCATACTTCCATGTTGTTTTAACCTGTGGAAAGCACTTGTGTTTAATTCAATGGATTGTTGATGGCAAAAAAAAAATTCGGTTTGTTGGTTCTCGCACAAGCTGGAGAGTGAAGATTGTGTAGGTTGTGGATTTGGGTATGTATGTGTTAGTTTTTCAACTTTAGTATGATACTTCTTTTTCCTCATTGAGTACTCTGGTGAGGTAGTCCCTTTTGCCCCTATCTATGTATACTTTGATATTTCACACAAAAGCAGGTATTTGAATGGAGATAGCAAACGCTATAAGTGAGGCTAAATGATAATTTGGCAAGAAGCAGGAAACAAGCAATCAGAAACAGAAAACTCTGGGAAAATGTCGAGATAATGAGCTGGGCTATAACATCAACTATTGTTTAGGAGCACTGCTACAAGTCATGACGAAAGAATTTTATAGGAGTACAATTTAGCGACCTATCAACAAACCTGCTGCACAAAAGAATGCCAAACAGTGCCCAAAAAGCTGTCTTTTCTTATATACTTGGAAAAAGCCATAAAGGGGACGATCCACATCGTTAAAGGACCTCGAATGAAAAATAGAGTAGTGTGCTTATTTTTCAGGGTGAGGAGTTATGTTTCTATTTAGTTTCTTTTATTTAAGGTCATGTCGTGGACAATTTCAGCATCATTTCATGCTTTGTCAGTGCTAGAAGGAAGATTGTTGTGAAAGTAGTGCGTAATCTCTCTAAGCAGCCTCTGTTGTTCAAGCAGACTTCAACCGCTTTCTCCTCCCTCTGAGCTGTTGATCCTACAAGTGCATTTGTAAACGTTAAAAAAGAGATATAAGTAAAGAATGCTTCGAGCTTGTAATACCTCCCAAATTGCTTAGGATAGAATCTGGATTGCATTAGCCCAATTTAGGCTTCAAATCCTCCCAAGCATGGATCCTGGGATTGTGAGCATCTCTGGCACTTGCGGCTTAGATTTGAGAAATTAGTGGCTCTTTTGCTGTTCTCTGATTTGGCTCTGTTGCTATCTATTGCCCCAAAGATGACTAGGGGACATTGAGAGGTCGTGTAGGGGAGAACTGAACACCAATGGCAAAGTGGGGTATTTGTCTTTGAATTCTTTCTAGCATGTGAACTGTGAATAATTGAGTGTTTTTGATGTTTCATTGGAGTTACAGGATGTGTCCCCTTCCTTCCTGTGAAAATTATTTTTCATGCTATGGCCAAATTTTTTTGAGACATTTTACATTTTTACTATGTATGCCGACTCGTTCTACGCTCCATGTGACAAACCATCTAACCTGCAGGTTGCTCGTCTGTTCTTAATTTTTAGCTTCTGAATGACTATATGTTTCTGGACTGTTTCAGGATGCTTTTTTGCTGTCTGAACTGTTTCACAGTTTTCAAAATGTTCTGGGAGGAACCTTTCCTCATGGTGTCGCACTTGTGCGCGAGTTGTTTCTGCAAAACAGTTGTATTTTGTGAAACTTATATTTATATGCTTGAGCGTGTAATTTCAATGTTTAACAAAATAATTAGAAACAGTCCATGGTGTAGCTAAGGAGACTATCCAAATTGTTTCAAGGGGAGCCAACAATTGAAGATCTTTGTCCAGATATTGGGAATTCAATTATGGACCATGTATTAGGATGTATTTAACTCGTTCATATTATGGCCTTGTTTCACAAACAATTGTTAGGTGTCAGCTGTTAGCTGTGTGTGTTAGCTGTTTAAATTAGCTGTTTGTTGAAAAACTGTTTGGTAAAATTAGTTGTTTCTAATAAAGTTGTAAGAAAAAGGCTAATTCTTCAAAAAGTTCTTCCAAAAAGCTCATGGAATTGGTTTTTTCAAATTAGCTTTTTCGACCTAAAAAGCTCTTCCAAAAAGCCTTTTCATCAAACACTCAAATTAGCTTTTTTACTTGATCAAATAGCTAATCTTGGTCGAAAAGCTCTTTTTGGCCAAAATGCTGTTTGCCTAACACCCCCTATAAGTTGGAACAAAAACAGCAAATGTAATAAGAGCAATAGTATGTAGATATGCTGATGTTAGAAAGATGGCTATTGATTTTCATTTATCACAAGAGCACCAACTAGTAACATTTCATGATTGGGTTCTGGAATTACACTTGCTGATGTCTTTCTGTGGTGTGATATGCAAGATTATGGAACCACCTCCTTCCTGGAGTTGCCTTACTATTGTAGATGTAAGCTTCTTTGTATCAGATTAAAGTGTTTGTGTGACCAGATTCTGCTTTAGGTGCATGGTCCAGTGAGATGTTTGGATTTTAGAAGGACAAGTTTTAGGAAAATTCCTCACAGCAGTGGTTTCTTTGGGCGGTTAGGTACATCTGGGTTGGGATGAGAGATGAAGTCCGCATTTTTCTATTAGTTAAATGATGTGTGTAGGGACTGGCAAGCTTATTGCTTTAATTTCTTTAGTGTAGGTATATATTGTCTGTGATACAGATACCTATCTTATTATCTATATGTATGTCTCTATTTGGCTATAAAACAGGTTGAAAAGAATTTACTTTGATTTAAATATAATATGGACACATTCTATTGTTCTATTTTTAACTTACACTGGAAGCTGCTGACTTGATTTGATCAGAGAAAAGAATTTTGCAAGTTTCGTGAGAAACTGGAGCTGCAGAAGAAAAACCTTTTGGAGACCATTGCCAACCGAAAGAAGTTCTTGTCGAGTCTACCTTCACATCTTAAAGCTTTGAAGAAAGCGTCCTTGCCTGCTCAAAGCCAACTAGGAGTCTTGCACACTAAGAAACTAAAACAGCTGCATGCAGCAGAGTTGCTTCCTCCTCCATTGTACATTGTTTACTCTCAGTTTATGGCCCAAAAGGAAGCATTTGGTGAGAATATTGAATTGGAAACTATTGGGAGCTTGAAAGATGCTCATGCCTTTGCAAGGCAGCAAACTTCTAAAGAAAATGGTAACTCATGCAACTTTGCTCCATCGTTTACGAGTTGTTGATGACTTTTTTGAAGTAATAATGTTTGCATATTGGCCCTTATAAAAAAGGTAATGTTTGCACTGTGGTGATTAGCCATTTACGAGGGGAGCATGTGCAGAAGACATACATTAGAAATGAAATGCTGCTTTAGCAAGAAGAAATATTTGGCCTGTGAAGTTCCGTATATTATCATTTATTTGTTTTTTATTTTTTTTGTATGAACTTGCTTATGCTTTGAAGTTATTTTTTGGATACTGGAGATTTGTGGATGTAGCATAATGGCATCGTTGCAGCAAGCAGTGGAGGTCATTCTGGGGACTGTATTGGGTTTCTGTCTAAAAAAAAGTTAGGAATTTATATGCCTGCATGAATTAGGTCCGCCATTTGATTTTGAATAGAAAATGTTGGAATTTCTTATTAATGTCAGACACGTGTTTGTGCCATGAATTGAGCTTGCTTATATGTGTAAATTGGAGTCTGAGTGACGTCTGTTTTCCCGTAAGAGTTATGAACTATCTGTTTGGGACTGCTGGAGATTACGTATTTGGTTGAGGAGTTTGTGACATTACAGAATTTTCTACAGTACAAAAATCAAAATTAGCATGGGGGATTTGATCTTGGGAGTTAAAGCCAAAGTTGGTTGTAAAACTGGATATAATGGAAGAATCTCTATGTCAGGCACTTTATAGTTTTAGGGGTAAGGGTGTGTGTGTGATCCCTCCACTTCCTTTATGTGGGAGCCTTATGCATTGCACAGTGGGATGGAAATTCTGTGATATAGCACTGTGTGCTATGGATATTTGGACAGCCTCTCAATGTGATTGCTTTAAGTACTATATCTGGCATAAGTCAGGTTGTCTATGACAATTGAACGAGTTTGTAAAAGATAAGTTGTTGGTCTTCCTATTTGTGGTTGAGGCCAAGGGTTCTTTATTCATAATGCATAATAATTTTATGGATCTACTTGGAAAGATATTTTTGGAAGTTTAAGCACATGCCTTGACTTGTCGATAAATAGATTGCATGCCATCCTGATAAGCTATGATAGATTTTCTCTTGTTGATATTGTTCTCTTCCAGGCATAACCATCTTGCAGATAATTGATGCATCATGTTAATATTATGTTCAACTGTTGTTGTGGAGATTGGATGTCGTTAATATCAACTTTGGGGGTTTTGGGATTGCAATAATTTGAAGTTCAAAAATTAGCACCCTCCATGCTGAACTAGGGGTATTCTTTTCCTTTTTAGAACGACCAGATTGAGACAATTTGTCTTTTTGCCCAATGTTGCTGTATCTAACTAGTTCTAGGCTTTTACCATTCAGTGATGAAACTGCCTGCGTAGAGCTAGTGTTACAAGAAAAGAACTGGTATGAAACTGGGCATCCTGTCAAAAAATAAAACTCCCATAGTTGGATATGCTTCTAATTTTGAAGTTCAGATTATTGCAGACCAAAACCCCCCAAGTTCAGGTTAATGTTGTTGGCGAAGTTCAGGTTGTAGTTATGGTTATTATTCTTGTTCCTGTTGTTTTACTTTTGTTTTTACCCCCCTCTCTCCCTGTAAGTTACCCTAGAAATAGTTGTGTTGATTATTGACCACCTTCCACTGCAACTATTGGATATGCGATTTCCTGAAGAGGCATTTTGGCATGTGAAAATCAATGGTTGAGTTTATCTAGTGACGTAGTCACCTAGTGCATGTGTACACAGTTCTTCAAAATTTTATTGATTAGCTGATATTTTCTTATGTCCAGGAATATCTTCCCACCATGAGAGTTCAAGGATTGATGATGATGTACCAGATGATGAAGATGATGGCCAAAGGAGGAGAAAACGGCCCAAAAAGGTGGCAGGCAGAGAAAATGCTGAGTTGACTGGAGTTTATCAAGCCCATCCACTTAGAATTCTTATCCATGTTCATGATGATGAGGTTTCTGACCCAAGGCCAGCCAGACTTATTTCTTTGAAGTTTGAATACTTATTCAAATTGAATGTTGTGTGTGTTGGAGTTGAAGCATCCAATGAGGCACCGGAAAACAATGTCCTCTGCAATTTATTCCCTGATGATGATGGCCTTGAACTACCTCACCAGGTACAAACGTTTAACCATATGTTACAGAGTTCGATGATCCTGCCATTCCTGATGACATTATCTTATACGTATGGTGGCTTGAGGTTAAGCAAATGACAGCAGCTTATTTCCCAAACTTCACCATTCTGTGATAATTTACACTTGTGTGTTCTCTCCTGGTACAGTCTGCAAAGCTTTTGTTGGGGGATGGAGCTGTATTTGACGAAAAGAGGACTATGCGTCCATATAAGTGGGCCCAGCATTTGGCAGGCATTGATTTTTTGCCGGAGGTTTCCCCTTTACTGACTAGGAATGAGACTGATGATACTGACAGTGCCAAAGATACTGTAGTATCTGGTCTTTCAATCTATCGCCAACAGAGTCGAGTGGAAACAGTTATTCGGAGGGTCAGGGCACGGAAGAAGGCTCAGCTTGTACTTGCGTGAGTTACTGCCTTGATACATGTAGGTATTTGATCAATAAGTCAGAATCATGAGACACCTTAATACAAAAGATGCAGTATTGTTGAGTTTGGTTGATTCCATTACTTTCGTTTACTTAGGCCAGCTTATAGAGATTTTTGATGTACTTGGCTGCCAGCCAACAGATATAGTCTAACATTGGTGTTTCATCAATCGGCATCATGCTTCCTAGAACTTAGTAGACGTCTTGATTGTCTTTATTATGTCAATTGATGCTGAAAGCACTGTTTTTGAGCTTCAGAGTTCTTTGTCTGGCTTACAGGGAGCAACTTGATCTGCTTGCAAGTCTTAAGTGGCCCCCTCTGAACTGTGAAAGCGTGCCATGGGCATTGCACAAACACCTGTGTAGTTTACATCGCTGGTCTTTTGTAAGGTCCTCCGCTAACTACGGTTCTTCGTTAGCTAGAGCTGATATGAAAAAAGGAAATGATTCTTCAGATGTTAGTGTTGCTGGGAAAGCTGCTATCTCTAAGGACAACATTGGAGTTGTTCCCGAAGATGGGGAGCTTCCATCCTTTATTCCTGTGGCTGCGGTTGCAGCTGATTACAAATCTACTGTTCTGAAGCCAGAATCAGATGTAGATCATTCCAAGCTGATAGCCTTAATTTCGAAGAGTGTAATACCTCCTGCCAAGACTGCTAGATCCCATAGTTTTGGGAGGCATGATGATGATTCCGACCTTTGCTTGGATAGTGAAAGTGAAGCGGATGACATTTCAAAATCTGAAGGGGAAGTTGAAGTTATTGCTACAGAGAGGAGGTCATGGGTGGACTATGGGTCTCAAGATTTTAATATTAGTTTAATCATAACTGATGCAGAAGAGACGAGTATTGAACTAGAAGTCAAGGTAATTAATACGGGTCCTTTTGTCCTGTCGACTCTGCTGATTTTTCTGTGTGTTGACCAATTCTGTTTCTATGTATGCACTTGTGATGGCAGATTAAGATAAGCATGGAATATCCTGTGAGGCCTCCTATTTTCAGTTTGAGGGTACTTTCCCAATCTTCTGGTCGAAACTGTGCATCATTTAGCTGGTCTGATTGGTACAATGAACTTCATGCAATGGAAAATGAGGTCGGCAATAAACATTCTAACTGTATTTGTGGCCATTTTCATCAAATTTACTCTAGATATTTGGTTATAGTGAGTTCTGCAGTTTTAAGTCACATCCCTACTTTATGATTGTGTTCTTAGTGGTAGTAACCAATTTGGTCTCTGTGTGAGTGTAGATTTTAGTACTGGCAGACTTGAGTTATAGTAAAAGAACCTCTCAATGTAGTAGCTTCTGCCAGTGGCGCCTTTTATATGTCTTCCAACTTTGCAAAAAGACCATCCCCCTTTTTGTGGATTAGTTAGGATTGAACTGTAAGCAGCAACCAGGATTATTTTTTAGGATAAAAATGATGTTGGGAAAAACGGCACTCTTTGCCCGCTCTCTTTTGCAAGCGACTGGATTTTTCCTTTCTTTTTTTCGGGGGGGGGCGGGGAGAGGTTGTTGCAAGTTGCAACTAAGAGAAAGATTCTTGCTGCTCCGATTAATTCCTTTCCTTTCCACCTTTTGGTTTAACAAAAGAATAACAAATTGACCTCATGGTTTGCTCTTCTTTTCGCATTGATTAAAAGCTGCAAATGCTTTTAGTTTTCCCTGTTTTCCCTTCAATCTAGTTAGCAAACGGGACCCCCAGCTCATCTAGTCAGTCCGAATCTGGATCTAAGCTTGTTTCTGGATCACAAACTTAGGACCTACCATCCCAAGGAAAACGAAGGTCGGGATTGATGAGAATCAAATTCTGATATGATGGGATGGGTCCTGAGGGGTTGGTCAGTGTATGTTCTCAGTTTCCACGCTATTAGTCAGTGCCATATTGATAATCTTCATTTTCTAACATGCTGTGTTCCATGTTGACTTCTTCTAGGTGAATTCTCATCTGCTGAAGATGCTACCTCTTGATCAAGAAAACTATACCTTGTCTCATCAAGTGCACTGCCTGGCCATGCTCTTTGACCTCTACTTGAACGATGCATCTCAACCCTCAGGCAACAGTAAGTGCACTTCTGTAATTGATGTTGGTTTGTGCAAGCCTGTCAGTGGTGGGCTTCTCACAAGATCTTATAGAGGAAGAGATCGCCGCAAAATTTTATCATGAAAAGATATGGAATGAACTCCTGGCTATCCCTTTTGATGGGTCCTGTCGCTGCTTTTAAAGGTCTGTTTCAGCATGCTTTCAGCTACATTAACTTGGATATGCTATTCCGTCCCTATTCTGGGGCTCTCCTTACTAGTAGCAGCTGGTTGCATTTTACTACTCTTTCGTGACCTCTAAAGGGAGTTTGGGTGGCCTAGGCCGGAAGATTGTGTTTCCATCATCTAAGAAGGTGTATTTTGAGGTTGTTTAGAGTTTTAGAAGTGTCTAATAGCATTCTTGTTCGCTCTGAGTGATCCATGTCTTTTCTCAGATATACTTAACAAGGATAACATTTTGAAATGCAAGTTATCATGAATATCTATCTGTTGCTTGATTTAGACACCTTATCGGGCAACAATAAACAATATCCGTTTGACTTCTAATGTCGGAGACATAACTAGATGGCCATAGATAATTGTTAATAGAATTATTTTTAATTCTGTTTGCATGCAGTGCAATTGTTATCGTGAATCACCCTCTGTGTGTGTGTGAGAGAGAGAGAGAGAGAGAGAGAGTTTCGGAATTCTGATTAGTAATGACTAATGAGTGATGTTGATCTGGCCTTCTATAGTTTTAGGCTATGTAGCTTGCGTGTAATAGACGTGAATCCGTCTGTATTTGGTGTTCTCTACTTGCATTTTTTTTTTTTGGGGGGGGGGATATGGAGGCATTGAAATCAATATGTGTGAGATTCAAACTGTAGTATTTAGTAATAATTTTTGAAAACTTTATCAGTTAAGCTAATTGACATGAGGGCTGGTGTATAGAAGGCGATGACCTTTATTCCCTTGTTTGAGTATATAGGGTTCCATGGCCTTACCTCGACTAGTCAAAATTGAACCTCATCACAATTAGATGTGGAGCATATCAACTCAATTTTCACTTATATGTGAGCAATTAATTACTGTAATAACTATGTGTATACCTTTAGTTGCAATTAATTACTGAAGTTTCGCGAACTAAACCAATTAAAATGGATTTTGTGGATAGTGTTGGTAATTTTTAATTATTTGATTTTCAATTCTTACAAATTAGTAGCTTCTAAATTTAGTAATAATCAGTATATATGTGTTAATGTCTTTGCTTTTTTTTTTTTTTAATAGAGGTTACTATCTTTGTGAGTTCTTCAACATTTTATAATCTAAGTCAGTATATAAGATTTTGTGTTATTATATGCTTTTTGGGTTTATTCTAACTATTTGGTGTTCAAATCTCTAAATTAAACTTTATTCCTAAATTTGGTTTTGACTGATACCATGCTTATTTTTTAAACTTAATTATAACATCAAATTGTGCACTATGAAGTTATGAATCTTCCTTCTCAAACTCTGTCATTTTTTAAATTGATTTTAGTTGG
>JAKOGI010001143.1:207500-211522 GCA_029747015.1 Carnegiea gigantea
AGCAAGCGCGCGCCATACAGGATATGTATATGATACTTATATATATATATATAATTATATATATAGATAATATGCTAATCTATCTTTACACACAAACGGAGCGCGCCGCGCACACACACACACAATATATATATAGTAGGTGTTGGTGTGTGTATATTATGTATATATATGTGTCAATATATATTTATGGCTGTGTATATGTATGCATACCATATAATATATATATAGATATAAACTATATATATATGTGTGTGTGTGTGTGTGTGTGTGTGTGTGTTGTGTGTGTGTTGTGTATTCTACGTTATATATATGTGTATATATATGTATATATGTATATGTATCTGTATCTATCTATGTGTGTGCGTGTGTGTGTGTATATATATATTATATACATACATATACATATATATATGCATATATATACATGTATATTACATATATATGTGCATATACATACATATATGTATATATTTACATATGCATACATATATGTATATATATGTATAACTATATGTATATATGTGTATGTGTATATGTTCATCTATATATATATATATATATATGTGTGTGTGTGTGTGTGTGTGTGTGTGTGTGTGTATCTCTGTCCATGTATATATTGTAATGCCCTCAGTTCCTAATGCATGATTAGTCCAACCTAACTACTCATAAATTGTTGATTGGTAGCGGAAGTCTTTTAATTGAAGGCATTAATGCCGTTCCGTAACGGGATAAGGCTAACTGAAGTTACCTGTATCATTGCGTTGTCCACTTAATTATCCGACTCAACCCATAATTGAAATAACATACATTCAACGATTTATGTAAGTTGTGATGCATCCGAACTCAAAGTATGATTACAAAATAATAGTAACTGCGATGCCCAAAAGAATACACGACAATCAGGTTCTTAGGGTACTAGCCTATAAGTCGCTGTGAGTGTGTGGCTAGCAAATCTTTAACAAGCGGAACTGCAATGCCCTTTCATTTCTTGCCACCTCCTGATTTGTCAGTGGGAGGACTGTTCACTGATCTCTTGCCTAAAACAGAAAACATGAAAACATTCGAAATATGAGTCGAAGTACAGCGCGTACAGTCCTATGCAGTAAAATAAGCTTTGAATTAACTCAGTTAGGCGTTCACATTTCAAAACATTTATTTTGTAAACAGGAGAGAGAATGTATAATTAAAATTGATTTGCCAGTTATTATCTGAAAGTGGATCCCTTGTTGACGTCTGTACCGATCTTGAGATAGGTGCACACCTCTCAGGCCGATCGGAAAGCCTGAGTTGCAGCCGCGTGGGTAAATTGAAGGGTATAAGCCCTGATGATTGGTAATTGATGGGACCACTTGATTATATGACAAAACATTGCATAAGATAATTCATTATATAATTGTCATATTGATTTTGCATAGTTTAAGAAACATGTGAGTTTTCGAAGAGCACAGGCAATGTACGTACCTGGTCTTTAAAAATCTCTCTTTTTTTTGAAAATCGTTTGCCGGCAGCTTTAAGCGACCGATGCGGCCTCACTTATGCTCCAAGTACGTAATTTTTTCCTTGATTAGTGAAAGATTAAGAAATTTAATTATCTTTACTAACGTAACGAATAGTTTAAATTCTCTTGCCTTCTCTTTTTATTATCATGAAACAACTGTTATTCATTTAATTGGGTTTCATTTTATTTTTATTTTTGTTTCTCCTCTTCACGCGGACAATGGTCTTTTATTGTATGCTGTGCTAACAGAATGGGGTGGCTCGTCTTACGTTTATTATTAACGGTGTTATCGCCAGTACCACTTGAATTATCGCGTCAAATTCAATAATAACGTCATTCCGTCGCATTTGTTAGAATTAGTGGCATTTTTAACCATTGTTACCTTTAGTATTATCATTACCAATATTCGTTGTACTTGAGGAGATCAACAACATCCTTAATAATGTTTTAGCGAGTATTTTCGGTTATTCCCTTATTGAGTGAATCACTGCTAGGCTTTAACCTTGGTTTCCGACCCGGTTTAGGAGAAGTCACGACCTTAAGCTCGAGTCTCAAATCAAGTCGCAATCATACGATTGTCCAGCGCTTATAACCCAACGAATCCCACACTTAGCTTATTATTCTTAGAACACCTAAGATCATTACCTCCACCTTCCTTCTTTTCTTCCTTCATCTCCATTTGACAACTAATTCCTAACATATATCCACACAACCTCTCATGCACCTATATTCCCTTTTCATTAACATGATTAACTTATTTAAACACAAGCGAAGCAACATAATTAAAATAGACATAATCAAGATAAATATTAACCAAGAACCTAAATCACCATGTCCATGATTATACACATTTCCAATACATGTACGATCTATTAATCCCTATTTAAATATTACTTAATATTAATTAAACACAATTAAAACACCATAAAGTAGTTCAATTTCTCATCCCAAACCTCAAACTTTAACCTTATTTACCAATTTATGATAACACACACATCTTATAACCAAACTTTTAGAACCAAATTCTTACTAATTCCATTCAAACCCTCATTATAATTCCCTTAACCACCATACTAGTCACAATCAAGCATGTATTTTGTATTTACATCACAACCCCTAATCACATATTCATAAGCAAAGTATACACACACAATACCCTTATACATATATACATATATTTTTTTCTATTTAAACATCAATTAACTCACTTAAACACTAGTAATTCATATAATTAACTTAAACATACTTCAAACCCTAAACCTTAATGTCTCAACTTCAAGGCAACAACCTATTCATCCAACATATTTTTCCTTGTTAATCTCATTCAAATATGCATTTCAAATCAATCCCAAAATCACCATCACCATCAACAACCAATATCCAATATAATGGCCAAACCCCTCACTTACCACACTCATCCTCAATTGGCAAGTCAATCCAACCATTCAAAATAATTCAAGAAATTTACAAATAAATACCCATTAATGATATTTACACCATTTACTACCAAAATTCTAGCATAAAAGATCAAAATTGAATTGAGTGGTAGTTAGGGTTCTCACCTCTCACTCCACTAGAACTACTCAAAAACACTTCAAAAAGAAGAGAGAAGGGGCCGGCTGGAGGTGGCGCTGAACGGCGGGACTCGACGGCGGTGGTCGGCGGGCAGGAGGACGACGGAGGGTCCGGCAGCAGCAAAAACAGGGGTGGGGGCTATGTCGGTTCGCTGGGCAGAGAGACGGCGGGGTTTTGGGTTTTTAATATTTTTATATTTGGTTTAATTACTTCATTTAGTTTAGGTGATTTTTAATTACCCTTTTTCTCCTTTTGTCCTTTTTTTTTCCCTTTCAGTTGATGACACATAATCCCTTCTCTAGATTTTTCTTATATTTATCCAACCCCCTTTTTATTTTATTTTATTTATTTATTTATTTTATTTTCATTCATTACATATATATATATATATATATATATATATATATCTATATATATATATATATATATATATATATATGTATATATATATATATATATATATCATTATACGAATGCATAATTGAAGTAGTAATTTTAGCTAGAATTAATAAATTTAAATTTTACATCCTTTAGATATAAATTTGGGAGAAGACATTCTCACTTCCTTTATTATTATTATTATTATTATTATTATTATTATTATTATTATTATTATTATTATTATTATTAGTACCATATTTGTTCATTTATTATTCTTATTATTACTTCATAAATTAGTCCTTTAACAATTAGGCTACTTTATTTATTTATTTATTATTACTATGCGGACATTCAAATATTTACTCGAACTTGAAGGAATTATTTAAGGAGTATTATAAGGTTCATTTTGATACCACGTCATCGTTTCAACCTGCAATGCGCAAATATACATATACATACATCCATAAAATGCTAAATTGAAATGCGGCGCCCAACTTGATTAATTGTGATTAGGATAATTCAAGATAATTAGCATGAATCTTAGGTTCGGGCTATTTTATATATATAT
>JAKOGI010001143.1:231622-269122 GCA_029747015.1 Carnegiea gigantea
CAAACGGATATTGTTTATTATTGCCCGATAAGGTGTCTAAATCAAGAAACAGATAGATATTCATGATAACTTGCATTTCAAAATGTTATCCTTGTTAAGTATATCTGAGAAAAGACATGGATCAGTGAGAGCGAACAATAATGCTATTAGACACTTCTAACACTCTAAACAACCTCAAAATAAGCCTTCTTAGATTATGGAAACACGATCTTCCGGCCTAGGCCACTCAAACTCCCTTTAGAGGTCACGAAAGAGTAGTAATATGCAACCAGCTGCTACTGGTAAGGAGAGCCTCAGAATAGGGACGGAATAGCGTATCCAAGTTAATATAGCTGAAAGCATGCTGAAACAGACCTTTAAAAGCAGCGACAGGACCCATCAAAAAGGATAGCCAGGAGTGCATTCCATATCTTTCCATGATAAAATTTTACGGCGATCTCTTCCTCTATAAGATCTTGCGAGAAGCCCACTGCTGATAGGTTTGCATAAACCAACATCAATTACAGAAGTGCACTTACTGCTGTCTGAGGGTTGAGATGCATCGTTCAAGTAGAGGTCAAAGAGCATGGCCAGGCAGTGCACTTGATGAGACAAGGTATAGTTTTCTTGATCAAGAGGTAGCATCTTCAGCAGATGAGAATTCACCTAGAAGAAGTCAACATGGAACACAGCATGTTAGAAAATGAAGATTATCAATATGGCACTGACTAATAGTGTGGAAACTGAGAACATACACTGACCAACCCCTCAGGACCCATCCCATCATATCAGAATTTGATTCTCATCAATCCCAACCTTCGTTTTCCTTGGGATGGTAGGTCCTAAGTTTGTGATCCAGAAACAAGCTTAGATCCAGATTCAGACTGACTAGATGAGCTGGGGGTCCCGTTTGCTAACTGGATTGAAGGGAAAACGGGGAAAACTAAAAGCATTTGCAGCTTTTAATCAAGGCGGAAAGAAAAGCAAACCATGAGGTCAATTTGTTATTCTTTTGTTAAACCAAAAGGTGGAAAGGAAAGGAATTAATCGGAGCAGCAAGAATCTTTCTCTTAGTTGCAACTTGCAACAACCTCTCCCCGCCCCCCCCCGAAAAAAAGAAAGGAAAAATCCAGTCGCTTGCAAAAGAGAGCGGGCAAAGAGTGCCGTTTTTCCCAACATCATTTTTATCCTAAAAAATAATCCTGGTTGCTGCTTACAGTTCAATCCTAACTAATCCACAAAAAGGGGGATGGTCTTTTTGCAAAGTTGGAAGACATATAAAAGGCGCCACTGGCAGAAGCTACTACATTGAGAGGTTCTTTTACTATAACTCAAGTCTGCCAGTACTAAAATCTACACTCACACAGAGACCAAATTGGTTACTACCACTAAGAACACAATCATAAAGTAGGGATGTGACTTAAAACTGCATAACTCACTATAACCAAATATCTAGAGTAAATTTGATGAAAATGGCCACAAATACAGTTAGAATGTTTATTGCCGACCTCATTTTCCATTGCATGAAGTTCATTGTACCAATCAGACCAGCTAAATGATGCACAGTTTCGACCAGAAGATTGGGAAAGTACCCTCAAACTGAAAATAGGAGGCCTCACAGGATATTCCATGCTTATCTTAATCTGCCATCACAAGTGCATACATAGAAACAGAATTGGTCAACACACAGAAAAATCAGCAGAGTCGACAGGACAAAAGGACCCGTATTAATTACCTTGACTTCTAGTTCAATACTCGTCTCTTCTGCATCAGTTATGATTAAACTAATATTAAAATCTTGAGACCCATAGTCCACCCATGACCTCCTCTCTGTAGCAATAACTTCAACTTCCCCTTCAGATTTTGAAATGTCATCCGCTTCACTTTCACTACCCAAACAAAGGTCAGAATCATCATCATGCCTCCCAAAACTATGGGATCTAGCAGTCTTAGCAGGAGGTATTACACTCTTTGAAATTAAGGCCATCAGCTTGGAATGATCTAGATCTGATTATGGCTTCAGAACAGTAGATTTGTAATCAGCTGCAACCACAGCCACAGGAATCAAGGATGGAAGCTCCCCATCTTCGGGAACAACTCGAACATCGTCCTTAGAGATAGCAGCTTTCCCAGCAACACTAACATCCGAAGAATCATTTCCTTTTCTCATATCAGCTCTAGCTAACGAAGAACTGTAGTAAGCGGAGGACCTTACAAGAGACCAGCGATGTAAACTACACAGGTGTTTGTGCAATGCCCATGGCACACTTTCACAGTTCAGAGGGGGCCACTTAAGACTTGCAAGCAGATCAAGTTGCTCCCTGTAAGCCAGACAAAGAACTCTAAAGCTCAAAAACAGTGTTTTCAGCATCAATTGACATAATAAAGACAATCAAGACATCTACTTAGGTTCTAGGAAGCATGATGCATATTGATGAAACACCAATGTTAGACTATATCTGTTGGGTGGCAGCCAAGTACATCAAAAATCTCTATAAGCTGGCCTAAGTAAACGAAAGTAATGGAATCCAACCCAAACTCAACAATACTGCATCTTTTGTCTTAAGGTGTCTCATGATTCTAACTTATTGATCAAATACCTATATGTATCAAGGCAGTAACTCACACAAGTACAAGCTGAGCCTTCTTCCGTGATGCATATCCCTTCATGCCCCTTGATTCAAAAGGATGCAAATCAATTAGGTAATCTTATTATGCTGGTTTAAGGATGAATAACTCATCCAAGTTTTGTTTAAGCATTGAAACTGCAGGGCAAGGGTTAATTCCAGCAGCTAACCCGTTTTTGTGTGCTTTATTACTCAACCATCCTAAGGGTGTAAGTCTAATATTTTTCATTGGGATTGAAGTTCAGGAAGTTAGCTTCGCACCAAATCAAATTTCATCCCATTTGGACTTCATTTACCCATTCAAATTAGCAAATAATCCCAAGGTGTCAAAACTGCCCAGCAGGGTCAGAATGTACCCGGTTTTGTTCTTTTCATTTCTTAAACTATATTTTGGTATAAGTCTTGTATTTTTACATATTTTGGGTCCCCATGATGTTAACTACGTGGTCCAAGTGATAAAATCAAGTTAAGTCAAGTGGAAGATGAAGAACCAAGTCAATCTTCCAAACCGTGCAGACTGAGACCTGATTCAGACCAGCCTGGCCATTTTGATATTTTGATCAGGCAAATGAACTCCAAATTGAGTAATTCCACTTGGAGCTGCTAGAGGACTTCTCAAGCTTTCTAACCATGTGTGGCAAGACAAGTTATGACCACATTTGCTCTGGGAAACGTGGCCTGCAATCAGACCCTGCATTCTGCCAGCACAACCCAGTTTACAGCAGCAGCTAGTTTTCCTTCTCAAGTGGGTTTCCTTTGGCTTGGTTGCTTCCAATGCTGAGTGGCACACTTTCCTAGGCTTGGCACACGTCCCTAAGCCCTCTCAAGGTAGGATGCTGCCTTGAAATGTTCAACCAATGAAGAAGAAGCTGCCACCTTTTGGTCTCTTGCACGTGATTGGCTAGCCGCAAAGGGAGAAGTACTTTACGGCTGTCCAATGGGAATTTAGCTAGCTATTCAGCATGTTTAAGCTTAAGTATAAGTGGATTAATGTATAATAAGCATTAGTATTACTTTACTTTATGCTTTGTATGTATTTAAATTAGTTTAAGCAAGCTTTGTACTTAGATTAAGCTTAACCGGTTTGTATTAGTTCTTAATACCTTTCCTCACTAGGAGGGAAAGGTCAAGGTGCTTGTGTGTGTGCTTGTTGTCTTGTATTTAAGCATGTACACGGCCCCTTGAATATCATCTTCCAACTTTGAATGAAAATCAGTTTTGAGAGCTTGTAGCTTTCATGCCTTAGTGCAACTCAAATACTCAACTTGCTTATCCTTAATTAGGCCGATTAAGGTGGTGTTCAAGTGAAGTCTTAAGCTTGATTAAGTGGTGATATATGTATCTTAATCATAGTTTAAGGGCCCTAAACTTGAGTTTGGTGGTGTTTCTGTATCCATTCTTCAAGTTTAGTTCTATCTCATTTGGTGTTTTATCTCAAGTGTTCAAAGAGAGTTAAAGTGAGTTTGCTAGCTTAATCTTGAGTTAGTAATTCTTAACTTTGATTCTTCTTTCCATTCCACACAACCATAACCCTTCTTACATCCATTTTCATGCTTGACCCAGGCTAAAGGTATCCCTTTTGATTTAGCTTGCAACCCAAACACTAAGCCCATCTCAAACTGTGAAACATCACTAGGCTTGACGAACATGGCAGCAAGTTCGCACGGTCATACCGTGCTTATAGGCACGACCGTGCCTCCCTTGAACGTCTCCCTTTTGTGTTGATTTCACTTGCTAGCTTCGTGTACTTGGTAGCTTGCTACTTGGTTCCTTCCATCCCTTGAGACATTCATCAATTCACATCAAATTCTCTTTGTTTTCTCATTTAGAATCACTTGATTCTAAGTTCCATTCCTTCCTCACATGTTTGTTGCCTCACAACCAGCATATTACGTGCCCCTTTTCCTTGGTTTCCCTTGATTGTATCCTCCCTTGGTTTGTAAGCTTTCACTCTTGACTTGAGTTTTAGCTTGGACCCTCGGGACATACATCATTCCGTGTCCTGACCCTCCGAATAACTGTTTCCACTCGACTCTGCTGGCGATAGATTGAAAGACCAGATACTACAGTATCTTTGGCACTTTCAGTATCATCAGTCTCATTCCTAGTCAGTAAAGGGGAAACCTCCTGCAAAAAATCAATGCCTGCCAAATGCTGGGCCCACTTATATGGATGCATAGTCCTCTTTTCGTCAAATACAGCTCCATCCCCCAACAAAAGCTTTGCAGACTGTACCAGGAGAGAACACACAAGTGTAAATTATCACAGAAAGGTGAAGTTTGGGAAATAAGCTGCTGTCATTTGCTTAACCTCAAGCCACCACACGTCTAAGATAATGTCATCAGGAATGGCGGGATCATCGAACTCTGTAACATATGGTTAAACGTTTGTACCTGGTGAGGTAGTTCAAGGCCATCATCATTGGGGAATAAATTGCAGAGGACATTATTTTCCGGTGCCTCATTGGATGCTTCAACGCCAACACACACAACATTCAATTTGAATAAGTATTCAAACTTCAAAGAAATAAGTCTGGCTGGCCTTGGGTCAGAAACCTCATCATCATGAACATGGATAAGAATTCTAAGTGGATGGTGATGTAAGTCTCAAGGGAATGAAGCAATCCAAGTCAACTCACATCAAGGACACTAGAAAACAAGCAAACACCCAACGGCCAAGGAGGCACGGCCGTGCTTAATGGCACGGGGTGACCGTGCTAACTTGCTGCCTAGCTCACCTAGAAAGTGCCTCACTTCACGGTTTGAGATGGTTTTGAGTTCAAATGGAAATCTGATGCAATGAGCCTTGTTTTGGCCTTGATTATGTGTGGAAAAGAGTAAGCAAAGGAGTAATGAAAGTGAGGAATGAAAGTAGGATAAGAACACTAAGAAGATCATTAAAGGAGCTCACGGTTTAAGAGGAGAGAAACCAAGAGCTAGCTTATGAACTTCAAGTGTGTTTAATGAAACTAGGATAGTTCTAAGCTAGATGATTAGATAAGATACACCACTAATCACTTAGCTTAGGGCCCTTAATCTTGGATCAGGATAAGATACACCACCTAACCAAAGATTAAGACTCACTTGGTCACCACCTTAATCGGCCACAATTAAGGATAAGCAAGTTAAGTGTTTAAAGAAATCACAAGACACAAAGTCTTTGCTCTCAACTGAATAATCAACTCTAACTCTTAAATGAACACACAAGGCTTTTATATGGCCTTGAAAATACATAAGACGGCTTTCCTTCTAGAGTAGGAAAGTCATTAAGCATACCTAAGACTACTTAGTACACGGTTTAGCCTAAAACAAACACAAGCTGAAAGTTTAAGTTACAAAGCACTATTTTATCTTCCTAACTCTTTCCTATGCATGAAGGAATGTTAATGACTCAATTTTCCAGCTAGGAAGGTAAGGATACACGGCTGGCCACCTCAAAAGAGCTGAAGAGTGCATGGTTGCCATGTCATGCTTGAGTGGCCGTGTGTGAGCTTGCAAAATGGAGGCTTTTCCCTTGCTCCACGTGTCTCTCTCATGGGTGGCTGGGTGGCAGCTTACCAAGCAGCTCAAAATGATCAAGTAGGCAGGCACTCACCTTAAGCAAACCCCTTGAAGGAGGAAAACCACTAGGCTAAGTAACCGGGTGTCAATCAGCCGGTTTCTGCCTCAACTTGTCACGCATGCTTGACACATCAAATGCTGACTAATTGCTACGTTTCTTACATGGATGGAAACCTCAAGATGTCTAGTTTACCCTCCAACTTGAATCGTAGCATTTGGACTTCATTTGCCCCCTGAACAAACCAGAATTCCAAAACCGTGCAGTTTGTAGTGCAATCCGGGCAAGGTCAAAAGATGAACTGTTTTAAGCAACCAATTGAACTCCAAATAATATGAAACCAATTGGACTTAAAAGCTAAGATCTTGAGCTTGAAAATCTCCCAAAAAACGAGCACCAAAACGTGCTTTAAACCTGTGTAATCAGATAACAAAAATCGGGTGAAAATCTGGATGAGAACCCGGGTGCATCACCTTGTGTTTTCTCCATCAACTGACTTATGGCTGTGACTTTGGACTTGATTTCTTAATTGTTCTGGATCATTGAAACATTATTAGACCTTGAGGATGGACCTCCATCATTCTCCCCTTGTTGGGAAGATTTGATCCTCAAATCAGAAAGGTAGTCATCTGCTTCATAAGGGCTTAAATAAGCAACGTTAAATGTAGCTGATACTCCATAATCCCCTGGTAACTCCACCTTATAAGCATTATCATTAATCTTCTCCAAAATCTCGAATGGACCATCTGCTCGTGGCATCAGCTTAGTTTTCCTTTTGGAAGGAAAACGTTCTTTGCGTAGATGTATCCAGACCAAATCACCTGGCTTAAAAAGCTTCTCTCTTTTATGCTTGTTAGCTTGGGCCGTGTATGAGAGTGTAGTTTTCTCGATCTTGGCCTTTACTAACTCATGCAACTTCTGGATTTCTTCCACTCTAGCTGCGGCATCCGCACTTGGTTTTTGATCTAACGGTCGAGGAATAAGATCAAGTGGACTTAGGGGATCAGTCCCATAGACCACCTTAAAGGGTGATAGACCAGTAGTCTTGCTTGGAGTCTTGTTGTATGCAAACTCAGCGTGTGGAAGTAACAGATCCCATGTTTTAGCTTGGTGCTTAATCAAAACTCTTAATAAGGTACCAAGAGTTCGATTAATCACCTCCGTTTGCCCATCTGTCTGGGGATGGCAAGTGGTACTGTACTTGAGTTTAGTACCCAGTTTTTTCTACAGAGTAATCCAAAAGTGACTTAAAAATTTGGTATCTTGATCTGAGACAATGGAACGAGGAATTCCATGTAGTCTCATAACCTCCTTGAAATAGAGCTCAGCAACATGAGTGGCATCATTAGTCTTGTTGCAGGGAATAAAATGAGCCATCTTCGAAAATCGATCCACAACCACAAAGATAGAATCTTTATTCCTTTGTGTCTTTGGTAAACCAAGTATGAAATCCATACTCACGTCTACCCACAGCAACGTAGGAATAGGAAGTGGCGTTTACAACCCCTGGGGGAGCGAATGACTCTTCGCGATCTGACATGTACTGCACCTTCTAATGATGTCTTCAACATCTTTCTCCATGCCTGGCCAATAATAATGTTCCCTAAGTATGGTTAGGGTCTTATCTTCACCAAAATGACCAGCTAAAGAACCAGCATGGACTTCTCGAACCAACAACTCACGAGTGCTGCATTTGGGGACACATAACCGAGCACCTTTAAAGAGAAACTCTTCTTGAATTAAGAAATCCCCTTTGGGATGTTTAGCACACTCAGAGTATAACACCCCAAAATCTTCATCATCCTGGTATAAAGCCTTTAGATGCTCAAATCCAAGGATACAAGCATCTAACTGGAACAACAATAGATAACGCCGAGAAAGGGCATCGGCGCCTTGATTCAGCTTGCCGGACTTATGCTTGATAGTAAAGTAAAAAGACTGCAGGAACTCAACCCATTTAGCATGGCGTGAGTTTAACTTATGTTGGCCTTGAATATTACTTCAAAGCCTCGTGATCAGAATGAAGAATAAACTCACTGGCAACCAAATAATGATTCCAATGTTCCAAGCATCGAACGATGGCATAGAACTCTTTGTCGTAGGTTGAATATCTTCTTCTGGTATCACATAATTTCTCACTGAAGAAGGCTAAAGGACGTCCTTCTTGGGTAAGAATTCCACCAATACCAACTCCAGAAGCATCGCACTCAATTTCAAAGACCTTCTCAAAGCATGGTAAAGCTAATACCGGTGCTTGAGTTAGTCTCTCTTTCACTTCTTCAAAGGCTGCTTGGGCTTTAGGATTCCAAGTGAACGAGGAACCCTTAAGAACTTCAGTCATAGGAGCTAAAATAGTGCTGAAATTGCGTATGAATCTCCTATAGAAAGAAGCCAAGCCATGAAAGCTTCGAACATCATGAATACTCTTAGGAACAGGCCAAGTCCGAATAGCCTTAATCTTGCTTTCATCTGCCTTAATACCATTTTCAGAAACAATATAACCTAAGAAGGTAACTTCATGGGTAAAGAAGGTACACTTCTTTAGGTTTCCAAACAATTTCTCCTTTTCAAGAACGAGCATCACCTGAGTTAAGTGATCTTGATGCTCTTGCTCATTCTTGCTAAACACCAAAATATCATCGAAGTAAACGACCACAAACTTGCCCAAGTATGGCCGAAATACTTGATTCATCAATCTCATAAACGTACTAGGGGCATTGGAAAGACCGAAAGGCATGACTAACCACTCATATAATCCGCCCTTAGTCTTGAAAGCAGTTTTCCACTCATCGCCCTCCCTAATACGAATCTGATAATAACCACTCCTCAAATCAATCTTACTAAACACCTTAGAGCCATGTAACTCATCCAACATATCTTCAAGCCTAGGTATAGGGTACCTATACTTGATAGTAATTTTGTTTATGGCCCTACTGTCAACACACATCCTCATACTACCATCCTTCTTCGGGACCAAAAGAGCAGGAACAGCACATGGACTTAAGGATTCTCGTACCAACCCCTTGAATATCAGTTCTTCAACTTGACGTTGAATTTCTTGAGTTTCTTTGGGATTTGTCCTGTAGGCTGGCTTATTAGGTAGAATGGATCCTGGGATAAGGTCAATATGATGTTGAATGTCACGCTTCGGGGGTAAACCCGAAGGTATCTCATCTGGAAATAGGTGACTAAACTGATTCAATATGACCTTGGCTATGGGATGGGATGGAAGTGGTGTTTCTGGCTCATCTTGTACTTGCAATATCCACTCTTTCAAGGCCTTGAACTCATGTTGAGAAGCCTTTAAAAGTGGTTCAACATATGTCAAAAGCAAGTCAGATTGATTTTGGCTTTTTTGTGGTTTCATTTTGTGGAGTTTGGATGGTGACATAGGATTCAGGGTAATCTTCTTGCCATCTTTGATAAAAGAATAGGTATTTAGGTAACCATTATGCATGACCTTTCTATCATACATCCATGGTCTTCCTAGTAAAATATGGCAAGCATCCATGGGGATAACATCACACCAAAGTTCATCTTGGTAGTTCTTACCAAGAGAGAATGAAATCAAACAACGAGAATTAACTTGTAATCCCTTGTCTTGATTTAGCCATTGAATATTGTATGGGTTTGGGTGTGCCGTGGACTGAAGGTCCAATTTCTCAATCATGCTTAATGAAACAACGTTGGCACAACTTCCTCCATCGATGATTAACGAGCACACCTTGCCTTGGACTGTACGCCGTGAGTGAAAGATGTTCTCACGTTGTTCATCCTTAGCAACTCGTTGATTGCTCAATACCCTTCGAATTACTAGCATCTCACCTTCATCTGCGTTTTCCACAAACTCCTCCTGATCATCCTCATGATCCTCCTCAGCATCTTCTTCCTTTTCCTCTTCTTTCTCCTCGGCAAATTCTCCCTCTATGGCTTCCCACTCAGCTAAGGTAACCACTTTGCGACTAGGACAATCAGAAGTAATATGTCCTAAGCCTTGACACTTATAACACCTTCTTTGGTTTATGGGGTATGGGTTTGGACGTGGGGAATTCGGTAGTGGCCTTTGAGGAGCTTGGTTCTTTTGTGGATTGGTTGGGAAAGGAGTAGATGGTTTAGGCTGAGGTGTGGTACTTCCCTTGTTGAAGGGTTGCCCACGGTTTGGCACTGAATTTGCCTTGAAAGAATCACGAACATTCATCCTAGACTTTCTTTGTTGCTCCACCTTATGTACTAGGACACACACTTTGTCAAAGGTGGTGTAAGCTTGCAATTCAACCACGTTGGCTATCCTAGGATCAAGCCCTCCTAGGTAACGAACCATGGTCTGCTCTTCAGGCTCATGAATATCACATTTGATCATGAGTTTCTCAAACTCACGTGTATATTATTCAACACTCATTTTGCCTTGATTCGGATGGTGAAAGAGCATGTATTGATCTTGGACATACGTGGAAGGCAAAAACTGTGCCTTCATCTTGGCTTTCATCTTGTCCCAAGTAGCAATCTTACTCTTCCTCTCCCTAGTTCTCTTAGCATTAAGGTTTGTCCACCATAAGGAGGCATATTTCCTTAGTCTAAGAGCAACTATCTTGACTTTCTTATCCTCTGGAATCTCCTTAAACTCAAAGATACGTTCCACTGTTTGTAACCATTCAATGAACTCATCAGGATCTAGCTTACCCTCAAACTCAGGAATTTCAACCTTGAATTCATTAGAGTTGAAAGTAGGCCGCGTTCTTCTTTGTGTTCTTTCGAATGGTACATCCTCTTCAGAGAATGATAACGCATTGCTAGCTTCCTCTCCATGGCCATAATCCGTCCCAATTCGAATACTTGGTGGCTCTTGAAGCTTTTGCTTTTGTTTCATGTGGTTTCCAAGCTGTTTTCTCAAGTACTCATTTCGTGCTTTGAGTTCTTGATTACTCACACTCATTTCTTGCATTTGCTTGGAAAGAACCTCGAGCCTTTCTTCCACAGACATGCTAGTACTCATTGTGATCGCATGAATGAACGGTTTGTGCTTGATTGTGTTTAACTGATTTCAGAGATAGACTGGGAATGGCGTGGGGTTCAGGCAAGGATCTGAACTTGCTCTGATACCAAAATTGATGTAAGTCTCAAGGGAAACCCAAGTCAACTCACATCAAGGACACTAGAAAACAAGCAAACACCCAACGGCCAAGGAGACACGGCCGTGCTTAATGGCACGGGGTGACCGTGCTAACTTGCTGCCTAGCTCGCCTAGAAGGTGCCTCACTTCACGGTTTGAGATGGTTTTGAGTTCAAATGGAAATCTGATGCAATGAGCCTTATTTTGGCCTTGATTATGTATGGAAAAGAGTAAGCAAAGGAGTAATGAAAGTGAGGAATGAAAATAGGATGAAGAACACTAAGAAGATCATTAAAGGAGCTCACGGTTTAAGAGGAGAGAAACTAAGAGCTAGCTTATGAACTTCAAGTGTGTTTAATGAAACTAGGATAGTTCTAAGCTAGATGATTAGATAAGATACTCCACTAATCACTTAGCTTAGGGCCCTTAATCTTGGATCAGGATAAGATACACCACCTAACCAAAGATTAAGACTCACTTGGTCACCACCTTAATCGGCCACAATTAAGGATAAGCAAGTTAAGTGTTTAAGGAAATCACAAGACACAAAGTCTTTGCTCTCAACTGAATAATCAACTCTATCTCTTAAATGAACACACAAGGCTTTTATATGGCCTTGAAAATACATAAGAGGGCTTTCCTTCTAAAGTAGGAAAGTCATTAAGCATACCTAAGACTACTTAGTACACGGTTTAGCCTAAAACAAACACAAGCTGAAAGTTTAAGTTACAAAGCACTATTTTATCTTCCTAAGCTCTTTCCTATGCATGAAGGAATGTTAATGACTCAATTTCCCATCTAGGAAGGTAAGGATACACGGCTGGCCACCTCAAAAGAGCTGAAAAGTGCATGGTTGCCATGTCATGCTTGAGTGGCCGTGTGTGAGCTTGCAAAATGGAGGCTTTTCCCTTGCTCCACGTGTCTCTCTCATGGGTGGTTGGGTGGCAGCTTACCAAGCAGCTCAAAATGATCAAGTAGGCAGGCACTCACCTTAAGCAAACCCCTTGAAGGAGGAAAACCACTAGGCTAAGTAACCGGGTGTCAATCAGCCGGTTTCTGCCCCAACTTGTCACGCATGCTTGACACATCAAATGCTGACTAATTGCTACGTTTCTTACATGGATGGAAACCTCAAGATGTCTAGTTTACCCTCCAACTTGAATCGTAGCATTTGGACTTCATTTGCCCCCTGAACAAACCAGAATTCCAAAACCGTGCAGCTTGTGGTGCAATCCGGGCAAAGTCAAAAGATGAACTGTTTTAAGCAACCAATTGAACTCCAATTAATATGAAACCAATTGGACTTGAAAGCTAAGATCTTGAGCTTGAAAATCTCCCAAAAAACGAGCACCAAAACGTGCTTTAAACCTGTGTAATCAGATAACAAAAACCCGGTGAAAATCTGGATGAGAACCCGGGTGCATCATCTTGTGTTTTCTCCATCAACTGACTTATGGCCGTGACTTTGGACTTGATTTCTTGATTGTTCTGGATCATTGAAACATTATTAGACCTTGAGGATGGACCTCCATCAGATGGGCTTGATAAACTCCAGTCAACTCAGCATTTTCTCTGCCTGCCACCTTTTTGGGCCGTTTTCTCCTCCTTCGGCCATCATCTTCATCATCTGGTACATCATCATCAATCCTTGAACTCTCATGGTGGGAAGATATTCCTGGACATAAGAAAATATCAGCTAATCAATATAATTTTGAAGAACTGTGTACACATGCACCTAAGTGACTACGTCACTAGATAAACTCAACCATTGATTTTCACATGCCAAAATGCCTCTTCAGGAAATCGCATATCCAATAGTTGCAGTGGAAGGTGGTCAATAATCAACACAACTATTTCTAGGGTAACTTACAGGGAGAGAGGGGGTAAAAACAAAAGTAAAACAACAGGAACAAGAATAATAACCATAACTACAACCTGAACTTCGCCAACAACATTAATCTGAACTTGCGGGGTTTTGGTCTGCAATAATCTGAACTTCAAAATTAGAAGCATATCCAACTATGGGAGTTTTATTTTTTGACAAGATGCCCAGTTTCATACCAGTTCTTTTCTTATAACACTAGCCCTACGCAGGCAGTTTCATCACTGAATGGTAAAAGCCTAGAACTAGTTAGATACAGCAACATTGGGCAAAAAGACAAATTGTCTCAATCTGGTCATTCTAAAAAAGAAAAGAATACCCCTAGTTCAGCATGGAGGGTGCTAATTTTTGAACTTCAAATTATTGCAATCCCAAAACCCCCAAAGTTGATATTAACGACATCCAATCTCCGCAACAACAGTTGAACATAATATTAACATGATGCATCAATTATCTGCAAGATGGTTATGCCTGGAAGAGAACAATATCAACAAGAGAAAATCTATCATAGCTTATCAGGATGGCATGCAATCTATTTACCGACAAGTAAAGGCATGTGCTTAAACTTTCAAAAATATCTTTCCAAGTAGATCCATAAAATAATTATGCATTACGAATAAAGAACCCTTGGCCTCAACCACAAATAGGAAGACCAACAACTTATCTTTTACAAACTCGTCCAATTGTCATAGACAACCTGACTTATGCCAGATATAGCACTTAAAGCAATCACATTGAGAGGCTGTCCAAATATCCATAGCATACAATGCTATATCACAGAATTTCCATCCCACTGTGCAATGCATAAGGCTCCCACATAAAGGAAGTGGAGGGATCAAACACACACCCTTACCCCTAAAACTATAAAGTGCCTGACATAGAGATTCTTCCATTATATCCAGTTTTACAACCAACTTTGGCTTTAACTCCCAAGATCAAATCCCCCATGCTAATTTTGATTCTTGTACTGTAGAAAATTCTGTAATGTCACAAACTCCTCAACCAAATACGTAATCTCCAGCAGTCCCAAACAGATAGTTCATATCTCTTATGGGAAAACAGACGTCACTCAGACTCCAATTTACACATATAAGCAAGCTCAAGTCATGGCACAAACACATGTCTGACATTAATAAGAAATTCCAACATTTTCTATTCAAAATCAAATGGCGGACCTAATTCATGCGGGCATATAAATTCCTAACCTTTTTTTAGACAGAAACCCAATACAGTCCCCAGAATGACCTCCACTGCTTGCTGCAGCGATGCCATTATGCTACATCCACAAATCTCCAGTATCCAAAAAATAACTTCAAAGCATAAGCAAGTTCATACAAAAAAAATAAAAAAACAAATAAATGATAATATATGGAACTTCACAGGCCAAATATTTCTTCTTGCTAAAGCAGCATTTCATTTCTAATGTATGTCTTCTGCACATGCTCCCTCGTGAATGGCTAATCACCACAGTGCAAACATTACCTTTTTTATAAGGGCCAATATGCAAACATTATTACTTCAAAAAAGTCATCAACAACTCGTAAACGATGGAGCAAAGTTGCATGAGTTACCATTTTCTTTAGAAGTTTGCTGCCTTGCAAAGGCAAGAGCATCTTTCAAGCTCCCAATAGTTTCCAATTCAATATTCTCACCAAATGCTTCCTTTTGGGCCATAAACTGAGAGTAAACAATGTACAATGGAGGAGGAAGCAACTCTGCTGTATGCTGTTTTAGTTTCTTAGTGTGCAAGACTCCTAGTTGGTTTTGAGCAGGCAAGGACGCTTTCTTCAAAGCTTTAAGATGTGAAGGTAGACTCGACAAGAACTTCTTTCGGTTGGCAATGGTCTCCAAAAGGTTTTTCTTCTGCAGCTCCAGTTTCTCACGAAACTTGCAAAATTCTTTTCTCTGATCAAATCAAGTCAGCAGCTTCCAGTGTAAGTTAAAAATAGAACAATAGAATATGGCCATATTATATTTAAATCAAATTAAATTCTTTTCAACCTGTTTTATTGCCAAATAGAGACATACATATAGATAATAAGATAGGTATCAGTATCACAGACAATATATACCTACACTAAAGAAATTAAAGCAATAAGCTTGCCAGTCCCTACACACATCATTTAACTAATAGAAAAATGCGGACTTCATCTCTCATCCCAACCCAGATGTACCTAACCGCCCAAAGAAACCACTGCTGTGAGGAATTTTCCTAAAACTTGTCCTTCTAAAATCCAAACATCTCACTGGACCATGCACCTAAAGCAGAATCTGGTCACACAAACACTTTAATCTGATACAAAGAAGCTTACATCTGCAATAGTAAGGCAACTCCAGGAAGGAGGCGGTTCCATAATCTTGCATATCACACCACAGAAAGACATCAGCAAGTGTAATTCCAGAACCCAATCATGAAATGTTACTAGTTGGTGCTCTTGTGATAAGTGAAAATCAATTGACATCTTTCTACATCAGCATATCTACATACTATTGCTCTTATTACATTTTGCTGTTTTTGTTCCAACTTATAGGGGGTGTTAGGCAAACAGCATTTTGGCCAAAAAGAGCTTTTCGACCAAGATTAGCTATTTGACCGAGTGAAAAAGCTAATTTGGGCGTTTGATGAAAAGGCTTTTTGGAAGTGCTTTTTAGGTCCAAAAAGCTAATTTGAAAAAACCAATTCCATGAGCTTTTTAGAAGAACTTTTTGAAGAATTACCTTTTTTTCTTACAACTTTATTAGAAACAGCTAATTTTACCAAACATTTTTTCAACAAACAGCTAATTTAAACAGCTAATACAAACAGCTCACAGCTAATACAAACACCTAACAATTGTTTGTGAAACAGGGCTATAAGATGAACGAGTTAAATACATCCTAATACATGGTCCATAATTGAATTCCCAATATCTGGACGAAGATCTTCAATTGTTGGCTCCCCTTGAAACAATTTGGATAGCCTCCTTAGCTACACCATGGACTGTTTCTAATTATGTTGTTAAACATTGAAATTACACGCTCAAGCATACAAATACAAGTTTCACAAAATACAACTGTTTTGCAGAAACAACTCGCGCACAAGTGCACAACCATGAGGAAAGGTTCCTCCCAGAACATTCTGAAAACTGTGAAACAGTTCAGACAGCAAAAAGCATCCTGAAACAGTCCAGAAACATATAGTCATTCAGAAGCTAAAAATTAAGAACAGATGAGCTAAAAATTAAGAACAGACGAGCAACCTGCAGGTTAGATGGTTTGTCACATGGAGTGTAGAACAAGTCAGCATACATAGTAAAAATGTAAAACGTCTCAAAAAAATTTGGCCATAGCATGAAAAATAATTTTCACAGGAAGGAAGGGGACACATCCTGTAACTCCAATGAAACATCAAAAAACACTCAATTATTCACAGTTCACATGCTAGAAAGAATTCAAAGACAAATACCCCGCTTTGCCATTGGTGTTCAGTTCTCCCCTACACGACCTCTCAATGTCCCCTAGTCATCTTTGGGGCAATAGATAGCAACAGAGCCAAATCAGAGAACAGCAAAAGAGCCACTAATTTCTCAAATCTAAGCCGTAAGTGCCAGAGATGCTCACAATCCCAGGATCCATGCTCGGGAGGATTTGAAGCCTAAATTGGGCTAATGCAATCCAGATTCTATCCTAAGCAATTTGGGAGGTATTACAAGCTCTAAGCATTCTTTACTTATATATCTTTTTTAACATTTATAAATACACTTGTAGGATCAACAGCTCAGAGGGAGGGGAAAGGGGTTGGAGTCTGATTGAACAATAGAAGCTGCTTGGAGAGATTATGCACTACTTTCACAACAATCTTCCTTCTAGCACTGACAAAGCATGAAATGATGCTGAAATTGTCCACGACATGACCTTAAATAAAAGAAACTAAATAGAAACATAACTCCTCACCCTGAAAAATAAGCACGCTACTCTATTTTTCACTCGAGGTCCTTTAACGATGTGGATCGTCCCCTTTATGGCTTTTTTCAAGTATATAAGAAAAGACAGCTTTTTGGCACTGTTTGGCATTCTTTTGTGCAGCAGGTTTGTTGATAGGTCGCTAAATTGTACTCCTATAAAATTCTTTTGTCATGACTTGTAGCAGTGCTCCTAAACAATAGTTGATGTTATAGCCCAGCTCATTATCTCGACATTTCCCCAGAGTTTTCTGTTTCTGAGTGCTTGTTTCCTGCTTCTTGCCAAATTATCATTTAGCCTCACTTATAGCCTTTGCTATCTCCATTCAAATACCTGCTTTTGTGCGACATATCAAAGTATACATAGATAGGGAAAAAAGGGACTACCTCACCAGAGTACTCAATGAGGAATTCATTCTCCAGCTTGTGCTAGAACCAACAAACCGAATTTTTTTTGCCATCAACAATCCATTGAATTAAACACAAGTGCTTTCCACAGGTTAAAACAACATGGAAGTATGAATAAAAGGTTGCTTAAACACATACCACCAACTACTTTCCCTTTTTTTTTGGGATTAGGTATACTAGCAATTAATTTCACAAATTAAACACAATGGAAGAAAGGAAGTGATGCAAAGGTGCAAGCCCAAAGATCGTGATCATCAATGAAAGTTAAAGCACAAATGTCGTCTTCGATTGGGTCATGGAGGCACAGGATAGCCCTAGAATCAACCAACTTAGCAACTTGCAAAAAATGAGGTCATGGAAGATAAATTACAAACAATAAGAAGTAATAAGCACAATTATTCCTGAGAATACACAATCATACCCAATGTATACCCACTTGACCTAACCCAAACCAAAAATGGATGAAAGCTGAACCAAAAGAAAAGAAAAAGGATACTAAATGGATGCAGATGCGTGGATGATGGATTGACTCATACTTTGATGAAGCTCAATCTAACCCATCACTTGCTCTTAGCATCCACTTCTCCACCCACTTGTTCATCATCCGCTTTTCACAGATGCAATAAGTTGAACGCAAGTAGCATAAGACCATAAGTTATTATGTGCTAAGTCCCTAAGGCCAGCTGACATTTTACAAGGGTGAAAGGAAGGCAAGCCGCAATGCATAGTTTTAAAAAGACACTTAAAAGCTTGAATGTTTTCTCCCACAAAAGCTTGTGATAAGGCTTGAACGTCAGCATCGTATACAATTTAAATCTGAACACCTAAATTGACCAAAAGGAAGATGACAAAAATCATCATATTGGGTTGACAAAACCCGTTTGAAGATATACAATTGTCTTGCCTACATGCCAAAATTTGACTATATCTTTTAGCCTCATTCAAACAATAAGCATAAGTCATGCCTTTTGATTGCAGGACATCTTATTGGGCACTCAAACCACTTTTCCTGCTTGTCAAGATAAGGCAATTGGATCTCCCAGACTCCTTTTTAAGGGGATCCATACTGAGCTTTGGTCGCCATTCTTTTTTATGGAAGATTTTTTTCAGGCAAATTTATGTGAAAATCTACTATGAAAATATAAACTCATGAAGCAACCATATATCCCCCAAATCACCCAATTCGGCTACAAATGATTGAAAGAACAATAATGGATACGCTATTATGGATGACTGATAGATCAGGTGAGTAGAAGTAATACATATAGGCAATGGGACCTGGATATGATGCATTGACACCATAAGTCTCACAGGCCTGTAGAGAGCAAAGTACAACTATCACATACTTCGATATATAAAACAATGCTTTCCAATGCAGGCAGGTAATATTACAAACATGCTTTCAACAAAGCCGCTCAGCTTATGCCCACAACTATGTCCATGATTTCTATATTATGGTCAATTAACTAGTTAGCATAAGCAAGAACATGCTGAATCATGATTACCTGGAAAAGCTCATAGCTAAGCCTCTTCAGCATGAGGTTGTGAGCAGTATCATTTGACATAGCAGTTTCTTTGAACTCTTGAGGTGCTTTACTTAAAAATTCTCCCTCCGAAACAAGTTCAATATCAGGATACTTTGACTTGAAATCTTTGCATGCCTTTATAGCTTTGAGGTAGTGGCTCTTCTCATACATCAAATTATGCAGCTGCAAAGTTGTTGAGTCCACAGGTGCCTTTGCTCGTTCAGTTTCAGCCTTCACATGATCTTCTTCAATCAAGATCATGTGGTTGGCCTGCACCAAATCCCTCCATTAAGTCATCTTGCAACAAAAATGGCTACAGCTTTTAGTGAGGAACATGTCCTCATAAAGAGGCTGTAAATCAAGATACGATTAAAATGTATGCAATCTTACCCTCACCAATGGGTACCAGTGGAATAAAGAATAACATGTTAACAAGAGAAAAAGGAAACCAAAAAAAAAAATATAAAAAAAAACATAACCGAAACCATGGACCCTTAATGGTCAACATGAGTATGTACTCTGTACGGTGGTAGGGAGATGCCCCATCCATACCATAAATGTATCTCCCCTGGAATTTTGCATATCATATATTCACGTAAACACTATGAGGAGCCCAAACAAGCAAAATAAAAAATTATAAGGTAAAAATATGTACTCTTTATTAGTTCAAAGTTTAAAAATCACGAATTGCTAGGGTTATCCTAAGATCCTATTCGTAATATTACTGTTAAACTACCTGAAAAAATCCCTAATAATCCATAATTATAAACTTTGCACGAATAACACCACCACATAATTTTATCCCAAAATTCTTTATTTTGCTTCTCTGGACTCTTATTGTTTGCACCGCATATATTGGACCATAAATGAAAGCGGTTCGCTACGGAATGATGTGATGAATTTATGCCCCATTAATAGTTTTCATTTTTTTTTTAAGGACGGCCAATTTTATGGGGCGAAGAAAGAGGCCCAATAAAGAGCAGCTTCCAAGCACATGCCCCATGCCACTCTCCCAACCCCCTCCAACTTCTCACACCTCCTCTTGTTCTCGATCCAAATTTCAAGAAGTAAAATGTTGGAAGTAAATATGCACAGACTTGCAGAAAATTAAATATGTGTCAGTGTAACCCTACTGGAAATTCTTAGAGCAACGGGCAAACCTGATGAAGAGTTGACTATATTAATGATTTTACATGCCTTCTTATCTTCTTTAAGCTAGGGCCCCATTGCTCATTGGGATACTCTGGTAGGAAAGGGCTGAGGAGTGAAAGGGCTGATGAGGAGGGAAACCTTTTATACCCCACATGGCACTAATAGGATGTGTACCTCCGTGAGGGAAGTTGACTCCAATGTTACCATATCAATCTTGCTTATTTCTTCAAATATTTACATTGTTCCTGTTAATTTGGAAGTACAACTTCAACAAACTAAGAAGCCCTGCTCTATTCAATTTCAACATATGCTTTTAGCTCTTGATGTTTTACTCCCTTTTAAACAAACACATGAAATTTTCATATTCTTCAGTCTTCTATAGTTTTCTCCCTACACAATAAGCTGAACTAACTAAAAGTGGTGTTAAATATGAATAACATTGCTTTAGAGTCAAACCCTTCTAACCAACAAAACAATTTTTTTTTTAAAAAAAAAATTGCTTTATAGTTGAAATCCCTCTGCAACATTAGTGCACGGCGTTCATAATCACCTTTTTATGAAAGTATTATTCAGAAACAAATTCCATATATTGAAACCAATCATAAGATCTTAAAAAGGGGGGAATACAAACAAACAAGCAGCTGGTTCAATTCTTTTTCTTCATTGAACTTTCTCTGATCATCTTTAATCCCAACTAACCCTACCATTTCCCTATCATTTCCCTCGTATAGTCCAATGTATCTTCCAGGCATTATAAGATGGCATTTGCATATCATTTACAGACAACACAGTATCGACATTATACATCCATCTACTGATGAAACTAGGCTTGATGGGTTTTTTTTTGGGGGGGGGGGAACCTAGATGCTAAATCAATGATGAACATGTTGATAAAAGAAAAATGATTGGTGAACATGATATAAAATCTAAAATGAACTATTGAAGCAAACCCCACCAAAAGCAAAGGAGTAAAATCAAAGGAGAAAGAGCGGCCATGGAAAGAGGAACCTGGCGGAGAGAAACAAAATTAAGGAACATCTGAGTCACAAGCTCACGAAGCTCAGATTTGGGCTTTTCTTCCTTTTTGATAACAAGCATCTTCGCCACTATCTCTTCAACAGATGTCTTGCTCGCCTTCACTGTATCGTACGGCGACTTCTCTTTCTTCTCCACCCCCAACGGCGTTACATTGTTGTTTTCGACCGTGCCCACCGCTGCCGCAGCAGCAGCTTCCTCCATCTTAACATCCATGAGGGCTGTCATTTATCTGTGCGCTGCTTGTAACATTCCCAGAACTTTTCGGTTCAGACCAAATGAAACTCATTTCACAGAAACCAATTAGCTACTCGGTAAAATTAATAGGAACCCCAACAAAACTAAGAGAAGCATATTGCCCACCCATTCAATAATAAAAAACTACATATATATTCTTTCGACTTATTGTTCACGAGTCACAGCCCTAGATAATCAATTTACAATCTTCGATGAATATCCTAGTAAGAGCTAAGCCTAACTGTAATTAACGATAAGTTGCACAAAGCAGATTCACAGTGATTAATTCAGAGTCCCTGAATTCATCAAAAATCAAACGGAAGAAAAGAGGAATGAGAATTAAGCTTTGACTGACTTACAGTGAGCAGCGCGAACAAGCAATGGATAGATCACTTCAATCTTACAAATTGCAGGGTTTTAGGTCTTCAGCTTGTGATTGGGAAACAGTAGGAGAGAGAAATTGGAGAGACGCAGGGGCAGTAATTATAAGGTACATATCTATGTATCATGTTTAGTGTCACAGGTTGATAATTCACTCAAACTTAGACTCGTGCGGCCTAGCAAACTTTGCTTGGGATTCTTGCCTTGCTTGCTAGTAAGCCTTAAGGAAGCTTAACTTAGACCTTAAGAAGCTAAGTATGCTCACTCACACTTTTAAGGGAACTTAGTGGAGAGAGAGAGTTTGGGAGAACGCTCTTATATTGCACTTGAATGTTTGGTTACCAATGAGCACCCTTGGGGGGGTATTTATACACTACCACCTCCTTAATGGACGATGGAGATCTAATTGATCCTACGGTTGATATTGTACATCCAGAATATTCTATATAAATATCTAAGGTTCTACACAAGTGTGGAGTTGTGTGGAACCTTCTGGAACCTTGGAGGACTCTCTAGAACATACTCTGAGGAAATCCAGGGCATTCTAGAGTATTCTAGAGCGGTCCGTGACATCTTCCCCCACCTAATCCGGCGACGTCCTCGTTGCCTTTGTGTCCTCATACGCGCGAATTTGCTCCTTGAATTGCCACAGGTGTTGGACGGGTTCCCAGCTAGCCTCGCTCTCGGGTAGTCCGTTCCACTTGACACGGAGTTCATGAGTTGGTGGTTGGTTGGAATGTCACACCACTCGATCGACTAGGACCTCTTCTACTTCCTTGTCATGTTGCACCTTGATGCCCAAAGGTGCCCGGTGTGAGATACTTCGACTTGGATCCACATTGTCCTCATGATAAGGCTTGAGTAGGCTCACATGAAAGACGGGGTGGTACTTGATCTTGGGAGGTAACTCCACCTTGTAAGCTTGCGCCCCCACCTTCTTGAGGATGGGGAAAGGTCCCTCATATCGGCGAATGAGACCTCGATGCTGGCCGCTTAACCTCGCATGATTGTACATCTTAACAAGCACGAGGTTTCCGACTTGGAACTCCCTCGAGCGCCTCTTTTTATCAGCCCACTTCTTCACTTTCTTGGAGGCTTTCTCCAAGTAAGCTCGAGCCACCCCCACTTGGTCATTCCAGTCCTTGGTGAACTTGTAGGCAGGTGGACTCAGTCCCCGGTATCCTATGGCAAGAGAACTCGGGGTCAATGGTTGTTGCCCCGTAACAATCTCAAACGGACTCTGGCCCGTGGACTCGCTCCTTTGTAGGTTATATGAGAATTGGGCCACATCAAGTAACTTAGCCCAATCCTTTTGGTTGGCACTCACATAGTGCCTTAAGTAAAGCTCCAAGAGAGCGTTGGCCCTCTCGATCTGTCCATCACTTTGGGGATGGAAGCTAGTAGAGAAGTTAAGCTCGGACCCCATGAGCTTGAATAACTCGGTCCAAAATCGTCCCGTGAACCGAGTGTCCCGATCACTCACAATTGATCGAGGCAAGCCCCAATACTTGACCACATGTTTGAAGAATAAATGGGTGGTTTGCTCGACGGAACATTCCTTGGGTGCGGGAATGAAAGTGACATACTTAGAGTATCGATCCACCACTACAAGCACCCAATTATATCCATCACTCATGGGTAACCCCACGATGAAGTCCATAGAGACGCTTTCCCACGGTCTTTCGGGAATGGGAAGAGGCTCCAATAGTCCCGCAGGTGCACCTTGCTCCACTTTGTCTTGTTGACACATAAGGCAAGTCTTCACATAGGCCTCCACATCATCCTTCAAGTGGGGCCAATAGTAGGAATCTCCTACGAGGGCAAGTGTGCGGTGTATGCCCGGATGGCCCGCCCACTTGCTATCATGACACTCCTTCATGACTTCCCGCCGAAGGTTGTCATATGAAGGAACATAGATGCGCTTGCCCTTAGTGCGGATCAAGCCATCTTCCTGCCAAAATCTCCGTGTCTTGCCCTCCTTGACAAGTTGGATGATGGTCTGGGCGAGAGAATCATGTTGGAGTCCCTCCTTAATGCGGTCCCGTAGGTTGCCTTGAGGGCGACTGATGTTGGCAAGTTCACCCTTGCGACTCAAGGCATCGGTCTCTAAGTTGGCACGTCCTGGCTTATACTCCATAACATAGTCAAACTCGGCCAGGAAATCTTGCCACCGGGCTTGCTTGGGAGTCAGCTTCTTTTGAGTTTGGAAGTAACTTGTGGCTACATTGTCGGTCTTGATTGTGAACTTACTCCTGAGCAAGTAATGTCTCCATGTGCGGAGACAATGTATAACCGCGGTCATCTCCTTTTCTTGGACCGTGTACCGCCTCTCGGTGTCATTTAGCTTCCGGCTCTCAAAGGCAATAGGATGACCATCTTGCATCAAGACACCGCCAATGGTGAAGTCGGAAGCATCCGTGTGTAGTTTAAAAGGCTTGTTGAGGTCGGGGAGAGAGAGAACGGGCTCCTCCGTGATAGCCTTCTTCAAGGCATTAAAGGCATGTCGGCATTCTTGACTCCACGTCTATCCTCTTCCTTTATTTAACAAGTCGGTGAGAGGGGCGGTTATCGCGGAATAGGCCTTGATGAACCGTCGGTAATAGTTCACCAAGCGAAGGAAAGATCTTAACTCGGTGACTTTTGTTGGTGGCTCCCATTCAAGGATGGCCTTGACTTTTGCCGGGTCCATGCGTAGCTTGCCTCTACCAATGATGTGACCCAAGAAAGGCACCTCTTTTTGTGCGAAGGAGCACTTTTCTTTCTTTACATAAAGTTGGTTGTCCCTTAAAGTTCGGAACACTTCCCGCAAGTGTCCCACATGCTCCTCCAAGGACTTGCTATAGATGACAGTGTCATCAAGATACATAACGACAAAGCGATCAAGGAAAGGAGCGAGTACCTTGTTCATGAGGGTGCAAAATGTGGCCGGTGCATTTGTAAGGCCAAAGGGCATGACAAGGAACTCTTATGAACCATAACGTGTCACACGTGCCGTCTTTGGCTCATCCCCTTTGGCTATACGGACTTGATAGTACCCACTCCTCAAATCGAGCTTTGTAAAGTACCTTGCATCTCCGAGTTGATCAAACAAGTCATCGATGCGAGGGATGGGATACTTGTTCTTGATGGTGACCTTGTTGAGGGCCCGATAGTCGATGCATAGACGAAGAGAACTATCATGTTTCTTTTGGAATAATACCGGCGCACCATAAGGAGATTTGGAGGGACGAATGTAACCGGCATTAAGTAACTCCTTCAGCTGTCTCCTTAGCTCCTCGAGTTACGGAGGTGCCATTCGGTAAGGAGGAAATGTGGGTGGCTTAGCCCCCACCTCTAACTCAATGGCATGGTCGACTTCCCTTCTTGGAGGAAGCCTCTTGGGTAACTCGGCAGGCATGACGTCTTTGAACTCACCAAGTGCCTCTTGGATGACCTTGGGGGCTTGAACTTCCTTAGGTTCCTCCTTCATCTTAAGAGTAGCAAGGAAAGTTGGTTCCTTTTTCTTCAGTCTCTTAGAAAACTGAAGGGCGGAGAGCATGTTGCCTTCATCGATGCCCCTCTTCACGGGAACATTACAAGGTTGTCCTGTCTCTATGATACACAAGGTGTCGGTGTAAGGTACCAAATGTGCCTTCACCGCGTCAAGAAAATCGATGCCTAAATAGAATTTCTTGTCATCTAAGGGGGCAACGGTGATATCGACCTTACCTTTCCACTGGCCGATTTGAATGGGGGTGCCGTGAGCAACTCCATGGATAGGGAGGCTACTAGCATTGACTCCCTTTACATATCCTCCCTCTTTGATGTAGGAGAGGCCAACCTCATCGGCAAGCTCCTTGGCCATATAGATCGTGTCAGCACCCGTATCTAACAATGCTTGGAGAGGCTTATCGTTGATAATGGTCTCCACGTACATGCGCCCACGAGATTGTTTCTCTACTTTTGCATGGATCGCATTGAGTAGCTTGAGGGAAGCAATCTTCTTCTCCTCTTGCTCCTCTTCTTTTTGGATAATGGCGGCAAGCTTACCCTTCTTGGGACATTCAAAGACCCGGTGTGGACCGTTGCATAGGAAACATGAATACTTCCGGCGTGCGTCGTTCTTCTTGCCTTTTCCTTTGTCTGTAGAGGGTTTGTCCCTCTTGGGGGACTTGTCTCGGTCTCCCCCACCTTTGCCGCTCCCACTATTCTTCTTGCCTTGTCCTTTTGGCGAGTCTCTCTTGTACTCGTTTAGCGACTCGGCGGCGGCAACCGCGGAGGCGAGGTCTTGCACACCACGCCTTTCCAAATCGATCTTGGCCCAACAACTTAGGCCATATAGGAAGGCGAATAAGGCGTCTTCCTCTCCCATGTTTGGGATCTCCAAGAGAAGCTCCTGGAATTCCCTCACATACTCACGAAGGTGGCCCTCCTTGTGTTGGAGGCGCCTCAACTTGGCCCGGGCTTCCTTTACCGCGTCCTTTGGATAGAATTGCTCTTTGAGTTCCCTCTTGAATCCATCCCAAGTGGTAATGGGAGTGGACCCTCGGTTGACATCGTTGCACCTTCGACGCCACCAAACAAGAGCAATGTCTTTAAGAGAGAAGGAAGCCAGGTTTACGTTTTGTGCTTCATCGGTGATACCTACCGCTCCAAAGTAGGCCTCGAACTTCCAAAAGAAGTTGTCAATCTCCCTCGCATTCCTGGCCCCGTTGTAGGTTGGGGTTTGGAGCGCATTCACCTTTGGGGTGCTGGACACTTGACCTGATCCACCATTGCCTGCATTGGCCACCGCGGCCATGCATACTTTGAGTTGGGTTTCCAAGGCCTCAACCCTTGCCTTGTACGCCTCAATCTCGAATTTGCAAGCCACCACCTCGGCTTTGCAAGCTTGGAGCTCTCCATCCCGAAAAGCTCGGACCTCCTCATCGACATTGCTTGCTAAGGATTTCACCGCCTCTTGCACCTCTGTACGGAACTCCTCCAAGTCCCCTGTGGACTCGAGCTCCTCGATGCGCTTCTCCATGTCATCCACCCTACCCGTGAGGTCCGACATGGAGTGGTTAATCTCCGCAAGCTTGTCATCTACAAGGATCGACAAGTCCTTGTTCTTATCCTTGCCCTTCTTTCCTCCTTGTTGAGGATTGCCAGCATCAGTGACACTTGAAGCCATGGATCTCCCAAACCGAGGCTCTGATACCAACTGTCACGGGTTGATAATTCACTCAAACTTAGACCCGTGCGGCCTAGCAAACTTTGCTTGGGATTCTTGCGTTGCTTGCTGGTAAGCCTTAAGGAAGCTTGACTTAGACTTTAAGAAGCTAAGTAAGCTCACTCACACTTTTAAGGGAACTTAGTGGAGAGAGAGAGTTTGGGAGAACGCTCTTATATTGCACTTGAATGCTTGGTTACCAATGAGCCCCCTTGGGGGGGTATTTATACACTACCACCTCCTCAATGGACGGTGGAGATCTAATTGATCCTACGGTTGATATTGTACATCCAGAATATTCTATACAAATATCTAAGGATCTACACAAGTGTGGAGTTGTGTGGAACCTTCTGGAACCTTGGAGGACCCTCTAGAAAATACTCTAAGAAAATCCAGGGCATTCTACAGTATTCTAGAGCGGTCCGTGACATTAGGTACATACTTATATAAAATATATCATATAATTGAGCTAAATCTCTATTTTATTTCTCCCATCCAACAAGTATTTTCGTAGTTCTCTCAATCCAACTGACTAGAAAAAGATACATTGTATGGGATAAAATGTACACTATAGATAAGAAAAGATACACTACAGGTAAGGAAAGACACATTGCAGAAAACAAATGGTACATTGTAGGAAGAAAAAGATACACTATAGAGCAAAAAGGTATGTTACTGCTGAAAAAAAATACAGAGCAACATTTTGAGCGAGCATCCACTACACGACTTCAGGGTGTATACCTAGCAAATATATATATTTTGGGCACGGGTCGAGTTAAGTTTGAGTCGGGTCATGTTTCAGGTTAGGCGACATTTTAGATCGATTCAATTTGGATCGATTGAATTTCAATTCGGTTCGATTTCAGGTCAGTCGATTTTTGGTCCAATACGCTTGTCATGCAAAAATAAGTAACTTTGTAGAAAATTTCTGCTCGAATATGGTTCGGTTATGATCAATTCGAGTTTCGAGTCCACTTTCGGGTCAACATATTTCAAATGTCGGGTTAGATATGGGTTCGGATCATTTGATTCGGGCTTTGAGTCTCGGGTCAGTTCTACCAGGTCTTGGAAAAAGACAGACGATTGAGATTTGAGAGTTGGGCTACATTGGATTGCTAACGAGTAGAGATGGTAATAGGGCGGCTCGGGCACGGGAGGCATATTCCCTGTCCCCATCCCTGTTAAGATCCCCGTCGCCGTCCCATTCCCCGTTACGGGCGAAATGTCCCCCCATACCTGTCCCCAGCAGGGATCTAATCCTTGACGGGGCCCTAACAGGGGATTTTACCCATCATTTTTTCCTCCTTTGTGATAGCTATATTACAAGTTTGGGATGAAAGTCCAATTTGCCATCGCTAAATCCTAACCCAATTAATTGTACAATAAACTCTTGTAGGTTCCATGCAACATAATTCTAACAAACTTCATTAAAGTATACAATATGACCTAAATTAAAGTTTAAGAAATCCACACAACATAAGTCTGGCAATGCACAAATTACACAAAATAGGTTCATACAATCTATGGTTTTTTAAACTTAATGTACAGATATAACCTTAGTATTATATTCACAAATAAAAAAGGCTCACATTTAATTTTAATTAATCTGCGAGAAAGGGGATGGGGATTTTACCCCAACCGGAGATGGGAAAACGAGGATGGTGACATGGATATTTCCTTGACCTAGGAAACGGAGACGGGGATGGGGTAAATTTTCACCCTATCCTCATCCTGATCCCCGTTCAGGGATTTATTTCTGTCCCCATCTCCCTCCCCATCCCCATTGGGGACGGGGATTTTTTCCCAATGCGGGGCGTTGACCTTAATCCCCACCCCACTACCATCCCTACCAACGAGGCTTGTATAGGTTGTAGGCCTGTTCTTTTCATTGGTAAATTCAAATTTACTAACCTCAACCAATTTCAACCAATTTTACGAATTTCAACAAAAAATACAAATTTCAACTCACTTCAACTAACTTTAACCCATTTTCCACTATTTTAACCAACTTCTACCTATCATACGAAAAAATTCAACCTACTTCAACCAATTTCAACTCAGTTCAACTTACTTCAATCCACTTCAATAAAAAAATATCCACTTCAACCTACTTCAAAGCATGTTTACCAATTTCAACCAACTTTATCTATTTGCCAAGCTATATTTCCCAACAAAAAAGCAGGCCCCACATGGAGCCCTACTATGATGGCAATGGGCTTCATTAGCGCAAGCATTGCAATGAAAGGCAAAGGAACACACAACGCCTAAACACAATTTAGGGAAAATTGATACTAATAAACTAAAGTATGGCTGTTATAGACGTGAATAATCTGATTTGAGAAAATTATAGAAAACAATATGACATTTGAATTTATTTTTTGTAAATAATCTGATCTAACAAAATTCATGTCAGCGCACAGCCAAGTCAAACTTACCTAAATTTGTTGCTAGTATACGTACAAAAAAATAAGGTAAAAAATCATACTATTCGCTATAATTTCCTCTTGTTAGATTATTTGCGTTAATATCCTCAATAATTCACATTATTGGTGTCGATTTTTCCCACAATTTATATCCAATCCAGGGCATATGGATCCAGACTTTTCCACAACAGATTAGACAGTAAATGTATAACTTTCTCAGTTAGGTCAATGGTTGTGGCTTAACACTTGTAAAGTTTCTTTTTCTATTTTGTAATACTCAAGTTAATTGAATAGGTATATCATTTCCAATGAAAGTGTCAATTGCCTACGCTCATTTTCACTTTTTTCCTCATTTCTTACCAATTGAGGGATTTGTTTGATTTCAAACCTAATATCTATTTTCTTTGCTCAATTCTATTTTTAAAAGCAGTATTTTTTGTCTAATTTTGTTTGCATTTTGTGGCATTTTACTCATCAGTTTCAATCTTCTCTATGTTCCTTGATCTTATATGCTGATTTGAATCAAAATTTTCTTCTCATTGCTTCTAATATATAAAAGCATTGAATTCATTTTTCATTCAATTTGTTCTCGTAATTGCAACAGTTTGGTCATCCAACTTGCTGTTTGTTGAGTTATGTAATTTGTCATTGTCATATTCTTGCAAGATAGTTGGTTTTGTTATTATCACTTCTAATTTTTGTTCTTTTTTTGGAATGATAATACTTATGAGTAGATCTTTGTGAAGAAGACTCAAGTAGATAGAGAATAAGTGCGTTGAAGATGAAGCTTGAAAAGGGGAAGTTCTTCAATCCTAATTACCAGAATGTTGGTTTCAAGTTATCTATGGCATATTTTTGGTGGTTAGATTTAGTATTTTACATCATTCATGTAATTCTAATAAACTTTAGTTATTATTTTTAATTTATTTCAATTATTTTTAATATTGCTAACATTTTAACTTTTTAGGACGAGATTTAGAGTTATACAACAACGTGTTATGGACTTAAACACATTGTTGCATCTTATGGAGTTGAGCATTTTGTTTCGTACACTTGAGCATTTTATTATATGAAGTTGAGCATTTTGATTTATGTACTTAAGCATGCTATTGTATAAAGTTGAGCAATATATTTTACTGTTCAAATAGTAATGTCTTTAGCATTGAGCATTTTTATTGTCGTCGTTTTGGCATTTTAGGATTTTCTTGTAAGAAAAGCCAACAAATGTTCTAGAGTCTTGTGCATCTAAGGTAAGTGTTGTTTAACATGTAGCTAAGAAAGTTGAACATTCAAGATAAAGTGTTGAGCATTTATGCTAGCCTGCTAGGCTATTAAGAATTTAAATTTAGAATATTGAGCATTGAGGATACCAACATGGAGAATTTGGTGTTAAAGTTGTTGCTCAACTCTACAATATCTTGATTGTTTTGGTTCCTTTTTTTCATTATTTTTTTCCCTTTTTTACTTGCTAGATGTTGATATGAAAATTTAAATTTTTGTTTGCTAGTTTTTTTTAATTGCTTTTAGAAGAATCATTTATGGGTTTATGGCATTTTTGGAAGTGCGCATGAACCACACAGTGCGAAAGCATCTTAGGCCGTGTGCTAATGGACTAAAAAATTTTTGTTTTTTGTCCAAGATCTACAAAGCACTATATGCCCAAGTATACAGTCTAAACAGTGATGCTTAGATTATTGATGCAGGATTACAAATGCTCTATAGATTTGGATACAAACAAAAATGCTGCAACCTAGTAACACGCATCCCAAAGTAGTCTACAGTATGTGGTATACATGCACCTCAAAAATATCAAAATTCATAGTCATACTTCCTGAGAAGCAACAAAACAATATCAAACAATAATCTAATATTTTCAAACCAATCTTTAAACATTGGCAGAGAAAGAAACCAAGCTAAAAGAAAAGGGAAAAAAACTCTAATTTAAAATTCAAGTTTCTTAGATAAATTCCAATAGCTATAGTTGAAAAAAATAAATTGCAATAATATTTATGAAGTAATCAATTCTATCCAAAAAAGTAAAGATTAAAAAAAGTAAATTGTTTAGAAAAATGTAAACACTTTATACTAATTACTCGAATACTTAAAAATACTACATTTCATTATCCTAAATGCTCAACATCATAAGCTTGAATGTTCAACACCCTACACAACAATGCTATCAATGTTGGTTCTCAATAATGACTCCATAGAGAAGAATACTTATGACTATACTGTAGAATGCTTACTTTTATATATTAGAATCTTAAGTCCATGAAAATGTGATGCTTAACTTCACAATTAGCTTCATATAATAGAATGTGAACTCAACAATATGGAGAGTTTAGAAGCAAACTTATAGAAAATTTAAGAAAATTGAACCAACAATGAGATACAAAATAAATAAAATGATGACTAAAAAAACAAAAAAAAAAAAAACAAAGAAAGAAGAATGACAAATATAGAGAGAGAATTTGAGATTATGATTGAAAATCGAGAGAAAGTAAGAGCGAGAATCAACCAAAGTGTCACAAGATCAAATAAAAACCAACGAAATCTACCATTAGAGCAAAAATGAAAAAAAATCATTCCAAAAAAATCCAAATTGAGTAGAAAAGATGATTAAATAGAACAAAACAAAAAAATAGAACATACCTTAACAATTCAAAAGCTTCAAAAGCAAATAATGGAAAACTCTTAGCAATTGAATCGAAAGTGACATTTTCAACAATAAAATGCAAAATAAACACTGAAAAGGGCAAAATATTAGAAGTCAAAGAACGAAGAAGAATGAGGAGAGAGAAAACAGACTTAAAATGGAAAAATCAACAATAAAGTCAGAGAGAAAATCAGCGAAGCTATCACAAAATCAAATAAAGAACAAAGATTTCTACTAGACCTGACAAATGGGTCATTCGGTTCAGGTATGGGTTGGGTCAAGTTTGGGTTGGGTCATGTTCAGGTTAAGTGTCATTTCAGATCGCTTTGGGTTGGGTCGGGTATGGTTCTGTTCGGATCGATTTCGGATCAACAAATTTTTGATCAAATACGCTCATCATGCGAAAACAAGTAACTTTGTAGAAAATTTCGGAACGGGTATGGTTCGGTTCGGATCAATTCGGGTTTCGGATCCACTTTCGAGCAAGCATATGTCGGATGTCGGGTCAGGTATGGGTACGGGTCATTCGACTCCGGTTTCGGGTATCGGGTCAATTTTGCCAGGTCTAATTTCTACTATCAAGATTAGAATAAATACATTCAAACTAAAACAGCTACGAATCGAAGAAAGAAGATGAATAAAAATGATAAAAGAGAAGTAGACTCAAATGAAGAAGTTGAACAAGAAGAGAAAAAAAAGTGAATAGTGCGTGAAAATGAAAGTGTGTGTCATACATAAAAAGCAATTTTGCTTGCTAATAAAAAAATTAAAAAAATACACGTGGTATGCCTGGGTCCATGGATGAGGGCCTACAATATAAATTGTTAAGGAACAGTTTTCATATATATATACATATATATACATATATATATATATATATATATATATAGTGTGTGTGTGTGTGTGTGTGTGTGTGTGTGTGTGTGTGTGTGTGTATGTATATTTGTATTTGTATATATATATGTATATGTGTGTGTGTGTGTAGGTGTGTGTGTGCACATATACATACATATGTACATACATACATACATATCTGTATGTATGTATGTGTATATATATGTATATATATATATATATATATATATATATATATATATTATATATATATATATATATATATATATATATATATATATATATATATATATGCAAAACCTCAAAAATTTATATTTATAATTCTCGAAGAATAATTAAATTGACTTTTAATTTGAGAACTGATCGCTAGTCCCTTAAGCTCGTAGGTAGTAATTTTAGCGTTAGACTTTCATATAAGTTAGGACTTTGGACCAAGTCCAAATTTTTTTTAATTTTTCATCCAACCCACAGCTTTATTAAAGAAAATATTAATCCTATTTAATAAAAATATGAATTTTTTGATAAGTTTTCCCTCTTAGGTTTCAAATTTAGATTTTGATGTATTGGCATTTGAAAGGAATAAAAAGAAAATTCTCTAATTCCTTCACTTGCCCAAAATTTTCCGTTAATCTCTCTCTTTCCCTCCTTATAAGCTAAGTGAAAAAAGAAAAAAATGTTGCTTTTTTTTTTTTTTCCCCCATTAATGTGAGTTAGCCCCCTCCCCCATACAGACTCTCTCTCTCTCTGTGCTCACTCTCTCTCTTTCTCTCATCTCACTTTCTATCCTTTCCACCAGCACAACCACAATCGCCACCCCACCACTGCCATAACACCATCGCACCACTGCCCCCATCGCCACCCATCTCTCTTCCTTTCCGTGTTTCTTCTCTTGGATTTTGATGAGAAATTTTGATTCAACCCTTTTAAATCTTTTGATTAATCTCTTAACAACTTCTTTTGAAATTAAATTTCATTTATAGTGCTATTTTGGAAATAAAATTCTTTCTGTTGAACCTTCATTCTAACCTTAGAAGGGAAACCTCCATACTTTTGATTCTTTCATCTTTCTAGTGGCTTGGATAGGTTGTTATTAGATTTAGAGTTAGGGTTGATGGTTAGGAATGATTTTAGATTAATTATGGTGAGTTTGCTTGAATGCAGTATCATGATTTCATGTATAAATTATAAGTTTAGTCAAGACCAGAAACTCGACCTGCAATGACCCATTTTTAAGAAATAAAATGCATTTATGTACCAAGACAAAAATCATGAAAAACTTCGTGCATGTAGATCTACAAGTCTATTATTCTAAAATTTTAAATCACTAATTTTGGTCTTAAAACAAGTGAGAAATAAATTTTCTCCCAACACTATGCAATTCGGACCTATAACTGGCTGGATGGAAAAATTTGCATTTGGAGGTAGTTGCTATGGTTTTTCATAAATGATCTTAAAACAAAAATTGTAGTGGGTAAAACGATCTTTCTAGGTTGTATTTAGATATCTCAATATGAATTTTCTAGATGAAGTTATGGCCTCTGCAAGTTAGGTTAGACAACTAACTTGAAAATGCTCTCAAATTGTAATGTCCCCAAAATGCTAATGACATGATTTACGAAAATCTGCAGCGGAAGACTTAATAATAGAAGGCACTACCGCCGTCCTGATAAGGATAAGACTCACTGAAACTATTTAATCTTGCAACTCATATTCACAATCACAAAATCTATTAACTGAAATACTTCAAGACCAAAGTCCATAATAATTCAACTTCACAAAATCTATTAACTGAAATACTTCAAGACCAAAGTCCCTAATAGTTCAACTTCAATACCATTGACTTAATCATACCATGTGATAACTTGCACTCCACACTATACAAGTATATTAAATATCGATCCAACTTGACCCTGAGGTCGATTCCAATATTCATGCTATGCTGAATCCACATCACATTATGGCAGGGTAATGTTTCACAATTTCAAGAATCTTCCACCATGGGGGGTTCCATATTCTAGGAGCCCAAACGCTACAATTACCGCGAGCAAGCATAAAACATATTAATGACATGATCACATAATATCCCCAAGTCATTTTTATATATTTTTTGAGATTCAGGAATAGTAACTGATTCTATTATCGAGTTTATGAAGTCATTTTTTTTTTATATTATGAATCAAGGATTTCTTATATAAGCGGTAATCTGTTCTTTTATCCAAGAAAAAGTATTTCTAGTATGTGGTCGATGGATTCAATATCCAGGAATCTAGAAAAGAGAGCATCTGATGACTTTCAAAAGGGCTTGCTAAAAGGGGAAACATGTGATACTTCATTACTTAAAATGAAAAACATGAAAACAATTCGAAAATATGAGCAAAAACTCAGTACATGCATTCCTGTATTGTAAAATGAGCATATAAACACTGTTGATGGGTGCCCGCTTTTGTAACTCATTTAGTTCATAATAACAATGAAAATGAAAGTAATATGAAACTGAATTGCTCATTATTATCTGGATGTGAATCCCTTATAATGATATGATCTATACATAGGTGTACACCTGCCAATCCGATCAAGAGTTGGCCTAAAGCCGTGCGGGTAAATGATGGGCTGACACACTATAGATGATAACTGACAGGGTCACAAGTTAAATGGCAAATCACTGTATAAACTGATTCATTGATAAACTTATTAAGAGTTGTAACTTGATAAACATGTTTTGTTTTTTGAAGATACAGGCAATGGACGTACCCTGAGTCTTTAAAAATGTCATCTGACTTAAAAAATATGTTCTGACTTGCTAACACTTATGCATAACGGGGAACGATAATTAGGCATCAACTCTATTTCATAAATGTCATTGTAAGTGTGTGTAATCAGTAAATGATCTTTACTCACATCATTCAGTAAGTAAAAGTATGTGTAATCAGTAAATGATCTTTACTTACATCATTGAGTAAGTAAAAGTATGTGTAACAGAAATTGCTATTTCATAAATGTCATTATAAGTACGTGTAATCAGTAAATGATCTTTACAAATATAATTGAGTAAGTAAAAGTATGTGTAACAGAAATTGAGTAATTAAATGGTATATATAACTTGGGTATTTCAATATAACTTCAAAACTGAATTGATGAACGTAATTAAATTTGATATAAAGTAAATGAAAGTAAAATAGTCCACAATAAGATAATTGAGATTACAAAGGAAAAGGCCTTGATGGTGACAATTGAGAGAGTGGTTATGGCCTTTTCTAAAATAGGTTGCTGATACAGATTTAAGGCTTGCTAATGTATAACTTGGTTCCAGATAACAGTGAGTACACTAGATTGGCTTGATAAATACATTTAATACATTCTGAATTGAGTAAGTAATAAAGATCTGAGGCCAAGAGGGATATATCTAGGTTCAAAATAGCATAAACTGCATGAATTTGGTCTGATGAATATGGTTTCTGAGTCATTACTCTCCCCACGTCTCATATTTCATTCATAAATCCATAAGATACAGTTTTCACCTCAAATAGATTATTGACTTCAATGAAAGCTAGTAAACTCCCAAAACTTGGTACTTTGTTTGCAATATTCATAAGTGATTCAAAACTCACAATTAAGCTCCCAAAATGCATGCTTCTCTTCTTTTCTCTCATAAATCGAGGTGAAAGCCCCTATAAAATCCATGATTATTTATTTCCCTTTATGATAGCCTTATTTTGGCTAAAATGCTCAAAAGCCACTCCATGATAAACCTTACAAAATTTTTAATATATTTCTTTACATCAATATCAACAATCTCCCAATAAATCCATTTACTTACATAATTAGTCCAACCAACCTCTCTTGGTCACAAATGGGACTTTCCATGATTCACCAATTTAGCCAAAATTTGCATAACATCCATTTTTGAAGCCATTAATATATCCAAACTCCAAACAACTTCATTTATACCTAATTACATAATTCGTATCCAAAAACAGGGCAGTTTTCCTCAAATTTTCATATTTCACTGATTACACCTCCAAAATTCATGATATTTTACCAAAAACTCCCAAATGTTATACAGAATCTACAGTAAAAGTTTTAGAATTTTCCTCCAAGTATACACTGCACAGAAATTGGAATAACAGCCCAATTTACACCAAAGCAGGGCAGTTCACTTCAAAATTTCATAACTCATAAAATACATCTCCAAAATTCACGAAATGTTTGCAGAAATTGCCCAATATCATTTGGAAGCTACAATAAAAATTTTACAAATTTTGGACCAGCCAATTATTTCCAGTAATTCAGACAGTGGGTGACTGTAGCAAAAATCTGAAAATATCCATAATCCATGTATGAACAATAAGCCCTAGATTATGGCCATCTCAAGTAAGCATCCAAAACACCACAATCAAATATAAAAATATCATTTAAGGCCTTATATGCATAACTCATATCAAAATTACAACAAATGAAACAAGCAAGCTTGGATTTAACTTCCATGATTCAAGTCATTTGATCACACTTCCAATTCATCACCCACAACTTTAAACATCT